>JABMBR010010230.1:0-43351 GCA_018881525.1 Meteorus sp. PSUC_FEM 10030008
ATAGGGATGGTGGAGAGGGTTGGGAAGGGGCTGCCATGGACAGGGGAATTATTGGAAAAAGGTAAAATCAGCGGTTTCTACAAAATGACTGCTCCAAATCGCGCCCATGCGAAACACTCGACTTTTTTTTCAACTCCCCCCCCCCCCCCTTAAGCACCCACCCACTCCATATTATATACACTCGTACACTCTTGTTGCGTTATCGACCAGTTTTACCATCTCCCTCTTTTGCCCTCCAACCGTTTGCCTCGACTTGTTTGAACATGCATACGCACGCACGTATCCGGCCTATATACTCATCATCCCTTCGTCTCTCGCCCCCCCCCTGCACGTTTGACGCGTGTACTCTTTAATGTTCCACACGAATGGACAAAAGAGAAAAATATATAAGATAAAAATAAAAATTTATATTGACGATGTATTTATTTATTTTCATTTGTAAATCGACAAGCGATAACGAGGTCGAAGACGTTCGACTTTGCATTCGAATGCAAAGCAGCTCGTTAAGTCTTCTATTATGGTCGCGTGCTAGAAATCAACCTCCCTTATTTAATCTTTTCTTTTTTTTTATTGCTTTTCTTCAGTATCTCACTCACATTACTTCATTGTGATCTTTAGATATTTTGTTTTTTTCTTCTCCCCTTTTCTTTTTATTATCTCTCTTTCCATATTTTTATACCGACTTGAATTCATCGAGTGAAACTCACCCCTGTGCATTCTGCCACTGAGGTTTTCTTTAGTTATATTTTTTCTTTACCACGCCATGTCGCAGAAAGACGAAGTTATTTACATCCCCTTGAGGAGCGACGCGGTTTCAGGGATGAGGGGGTTGCCTTCGGGGGTGGTATGATCATGTTTGGTGTGTATGGAGAGTATGAGATAGAAAAGGGACCGAGTGACAGCCCCTCTCCGGATGCGGCTTATTATTTCGGAGGTTTTTTTTTCAACCCCCGTTCCCTTGGCTGTGAGTTGAGTGCTGATTCTTCATCCCTTATAGTCTTCCATCGAGTGTGCTTAGATGATGTATATGCACACTACTCTTTGACCTTGTCGTTCATATTTTATATTTTGATTCTGGTTCATTTTTTCTTCTTTTTTTTGTGTAAATTCTCCACCCTCATTTTTGTGTTTCACTCCTTTTTGGGGGTACAAATACGAATGTATATAACATTTATTGTCTTCTGATCATGACGAGGGGCTTATCGACTATCAACTTTGCATAATTTTTTCGAGTACACTCTGGGAATTCTTTCTTGTTACTTCACTTATTTCTCGTATTTCTGGTTTGTTGTTTGCTCTCAAGGTTTTATATTATACACAATCTCGACTCCTTCACAGATGTCTTTACATTCCCTTTGAATCAGCCCGTTCAGTTATTTAACTTTTTTTTCTCTCGTTGTCGATGTATAGGTAATATTGAAATGTACGCGAGATCAAAGAGTTCAGTGTTATTTGCCACACAGTGGTGAAAAAAATGAAAAAAGAGGAAAATTGGCGGAAAAAAAAAACGATAGTGTGAGGAATTTTTATTTTTTTTTCAGGTATAACAGTGAGTGTAAAAAAAATTTCTGTTCATCTTTTGTTCCTTTTTCATTTTTTTTTCGCTCATCTGTTTTGCTTCACTTTTTTATCTTTTCATTTTTATTTTTTTGCTGGCAAATGCCCAACCGACCGGACAACACCGTGTTCCGGCCTATCGATGAGCTTTCACGCACTCGTAATCCGCATATACAGGGTGTTTCATAATATCACAAGGCTTTGATTAAAAAATGTAACCAACGTTTTTTTCTGCTTTGAATCAATTGTTCCTGCGTTATCATCCCATTACTAGTGGATCAATTTTATTTTTCTAGGCAAACAAATTTTCCTATGAAGTTTCAGTTTTTAATTTTCATATTATCATTGAATTGCTCTCGATATTCGCCAGCCCTCATCTTTTATGTACACCCTGTATACATAACACATGTACAAATACATAAAAAGATTGCAACCATGGACAAATACATGTGAGATATTTTTTCGCATGCGTATTGCACTGCGGTCACCTCTCGCGTTGTTGGTGCACGATAGGAAATGGCGGAGGGTGCAGTTGATAAAAGTGTGGAGAAATATGTGCGGACCTGTGTATTGAAGTGAGCATTACGTTCGCATACATTGACATCGTCTTCATATACATTTGTATATAAATTTGAGAGGGGCAGTGAGTGAGGAAGAAAGGGAAAGGGCGAATGGGTCCAGGGTGGTTACTAATTGTCCGATGCTCTGCAACCCCACATATATATGCATGTATACACACCATTGGCAAAGAGGAAAGGGAGGATTGGAGCTACCCCTCATCAACGCTGATTGCCTAACTCTAGGACCCTCAAACTCACAACCAACGCGCGCTTGTTCTCTCGCTGATCCACGGACAAGAGTCAGAGGATCCAGTTTGTTGGTTCACCAATACCAGTTTGTCGGTTGCAATTGTCTTCTCTTCTTCCTCTTCCATACATCCTCTCCCTCTTCTAACTCAACTCTATGTGTAGACTATATCAACTCATTTACATTTTCGATGTACACTGATCGTCGCATGAGGAGCAAGATTAGGGGATGTACGAAGAATTTGTGCATTTTTAATCATTTTTGGAAAAGTTTAGGATAGTTTAGGGAGGAATTATTGAAGTGGTGAGGTTTAATGTGATTTTTCGAACCTCATGGATCAGATTTTTAGCACTTTGATGGAGATTTTAAGGGTTAGAGAGATCATACCACCAAAGTTGGATGTTAAACTTGATACTTACTGAAAGAATTAAAATTTTTTTTAGCAGTTTAGCATGAGAAAAGTACTCGGAATGATAATTGAGTTAAGGGTGTATTTTATCTCGAATTTGATTTAGGATCTCGGATTGCAAATTGGAGCGTGAGCTATGCAGCTTGGTTTTGCTTCTAGTAATACTGGTAACAGGATAGAGCAACAATAAAATTTTGTTTCAACAGAAGCGTATTTATATACCTCTAGTCGGATGCACCAATCGTGTCCAGCTAATTTTTTGTGTTCTCAGTCACCTAACTCGATTATATCTCATGGCGATTCTTTGGGCAAACATTAGTTAGCGCCAGTTGACAAACGAGTGAATTCAGGCGAGCGTACTAATTTTTCTCTCTTGCTCTTTGTCCAAGTACAAATGAGAAAGAGAAATCAGTTCTCGTTATATATATGTGGATATAGTTGTGATGGTTTTGTTCGCGCAACTGTATATGTTCCGACCCCTCACGCTTGCTTAGCTCTGTTGTCTACTCGTCAACGCTCTACACGACCCCATGGGTGTCAATATGAGGTTCTCATCTGGTTATGTTGACTACAACTCATTTCGTTTGAAAATATTCATGGGACTTGAATAGAACATTTGAAATCTTTTCGTTGCTCACCTTCAATTAATTCCGCTAAAATATTTTTATTCCACTAAAATTTCTTAGTATCGTTATAATTTCTAAGATAACCACAAGTCTCATTTCTTATTTATTCTACAAACAAATTGTGTAGCCCAATAATTTTATCAAGACTACAAGTTGGTTCAAGAGAGTGAGAGAAATTGTTGCCTAGTACAAATAATCGATGTGAACGTGAAAAGAAATATTAAAGTACTTTGATAAAATTGAGGATCGCTGAATGGTGACGGACGGTGGGTACTAATACAGATCTCACGACTCCCCTCGATATATGTATGTGTACATACATCCATATATATCCGTACGTATATAAACCATGCCCTTCTTAAATCTCTCTCATAGATTCTCCCTACCGCCAATGGGTTCCCATATACGATTGTGTATATATAACATGAGGCGATGTCGTGGCTAAAACGACCGTGTGTCATGCCACTATTCAGATTTAAATTACGACTGGGGAAAAAAAAACTTTTTTTATAACTATAAATGAGTATATGTGTGAACGAATCGTTTCCTTTGCAGTGGCACGAACACGACGTCTCAATTTCTTTCATAGTGGCACGAGCTATATCTGTATTATATATGTAAAAATATAACCATGACACTATGCAGATATAAATGTGAAATAACGAAATGAATAAATAGATTTTTGTCAAATTCTACGTCGACAACTTATCGGGAATAATATGTAACCAAGATGTAGAGGAAATAATCGTAAATGAATTGAAGACAATAATTTTTTTTAATTCTTGTAGAATTCGGAATTTTATTTTCTCTTCGACACGTCTTTCGTCATTATCGCCACTTCTTCCACACTCTATAATATTTTATACCATCTGTCTTTACATTAAATTATATCTCTGACTTACAATATTATCTGTTTTGTTTTTATTTATAAATATCGATTTTCAAACTGGACTCTGGCTGTAGAATTCTATTATTTTGATTATTTACACTCACACATACACTTAAAATTTATTTATAACAAACCACTTACACGCAGTCTCGTCCTCTCCCCTTCATAAATATCATTCAGTCCAGATTTATTGTCCTCACGCCCAACCCACCCCATATATCCCTAAAAACTTTGTTATTTACATTGTCAAATCATTTACAATTATCGAAGGAGATGAAAATGAAACCATTTCATCCCGAGCATTTGTTCATTTCAAACATAAATATATATCCATACGGACAATTGTGTTATTTTTCCTATTTACAATTAGCCATTGCGAGGCACCAATGAAATGATTACATCATTCACAACACGATCAAGCTCTCACCAGCAATTTACCAAAACACAGAAACGTCTCATCGAGAAACCAAATGAAATCATAGAACGAAAAAGATTCGATACGAATTGAAAATATCACGTCAACTCCAAGTGTCTGCACGATCTCACTAGCCTTCCAACGGTTTATCACCAGAACACAAAAGTAATAAAAAATAAAACACTGTGAAAAATGTTTAATAAGGCCTCCACACAGGTCGGGCAGGTGGTGCCGTTGACAATTTGGTAGGTGATGGACTCCTTTTCGATATTAAAGTTGTTGGTGCTTTGAGTTCGCAGCGAATTCCTTCCGTAGGTTTCTTCGATGACAAAGTGGTCCGACCAGGCGGTGAAGATGACGCAGGAGGTGTAACTACAGCCGAAGTTGGTGGCAGTGTTGCGGTACTTAATCTGATTGGTACAAAGGCACTGCGTACTTCTTCAGCTGGTGATTCACTACCACTTTCACTAGGACTATGCGCTGAGGTACGCGATGATGGACTATTTGGTAATGCTGGTGTTTTATTATTCGTAGGAATCCCAGAATATTCCGTTGGATATTTCACATGATCGTGGAATGGATAGTTAGACGGTAGAACAGATGGAGGAAAACTTGGCGTGAACAAATCGGCTGGTGGCATTGGAATTGCTCCTACGAAACGGCAAATAAATAGAACGTTACGCATTAGAGTGAAATCGAAATAAGTTGAGACGACTTTTTGGTTATTCCAAATGGATCTGTACGTAGTGATGTATGTGGCAATCCATGGGGTGTTGTATTGTTATTTCGAAGGGAGATTATGTGGGGTGGGGTCAGGACAGGGTGAACACAACGATGAAAGCGAAAGAGAGAATTCACCCTTGGGTCCAGCGTGTATGAATCATCGCTGGAGCTAACGAATCGATAGTGGTGTATGAGCTTTCTCTTTTTCTCTCTCCCTTTCTCCTTCCTGCGTTGGTACAGTTTTTTTCTTCAGCACCATTCAGTATAAGAGGGGAAAAAAATAAACAAAAAGAAGGAGGAAGTATAGATACAGACGAATAACCCATGTATCTCTTAAATTGGTTTCAATCATTCCTAAATCCTTACCTTTCATCAGAGCTGGATGAGGCATGTGCCACGCGTGGCCAAGATATGCTGCGTCTAACCATGGATTTAATAATCCAAGTCCTGGGAAACCAGGTCCATATGCATAATCTAAAGAGAAGAACACACAAATTTCTCATTAATAATTGCAGAATGACATTTCAATCAATTTAATCGCTGTAACAGAGCATCAATCATTCGTGTAGTTCAATATCCTTGAATTACGAAATTAGACTCAGTAAACGCCGAGGTTTCGCGAGGCATAAGAGGCAAACCGTGGTGTTGGTGTGTTAATCGTACCAGTGATTTCGGCGCTATTTAACGACCCATACATTCACATCCCGTTTGCAATGTTGGAGAGCAAGAATGGAGGTGAGGAGCATGAAACACAGACACGAAAATTGGTAGAAAGAAAGCAGAAAAAAAAAGAATTTGTCTTGAATGAATCATAAAGCCTGGATATTAAACGATTTTTACTGAGATCTATACACCATGCCGGTATTTTGTGGCGCACACATGCTATCGCCATATGTCGAGCAATAAACAAATATCATCGCGGCATCGTTTCACATTTATAATCGCACATTTACACATTTATAAATATTTCTAGGGTGTGCGTGTGCTTGAGTGTGTTAGAAGTTCACGTTAAACGTGTGTACATATGAATACACAAACATTTATGTGTATATTATTGCTAACCAATCGTATAATCGTTTAAGAGAACCGTCAAAGGAGACCGCGCACCATTTTCTTGATGCTTTGCCAAAACATCTTACTCGATATATGTTTATACAGGGTGTTCAGAACAGGATATTTCAGGGTGTATGAGATTGAAGACTTGACTAAGGCTAAGGAAATTCTCCATTCATCGATTGAACGAGAAACTTCGAAATAAAGCCAATCATAAAATCCAGGACCTCATGATTACATCGACGAATAAAATGACTATCAAAGATCCCTGACAATCGAACTTCGCTCTTCGAGAGTCGCAACTACAATCGGACGTGGTAAAGAACTGGAAACATAACCTATGAACTAGAAACCACAAGAAATTTGCAAGCGAACCGGAACATTAATAACAACTCCTGATAAACATCTCCAAACCAAAACACTATTCATGTTAATCGCATGCGATTGTCCACATTTCTCGGGAATACTTGTATCTGTGCATATTGAACTGATATGTGTGTGCATGTGCAAATGAAAATGGTAGAGTATGAGGAAGCAAGTAAATGGGAGTAAGAGAGAGATGTGTGGACACCCTCGAATGGTTGTGACCACTGCGCGGCTGGCGGTTTGAGGTCCGCCAGATATACGCCGGATTATTAAACGCCACGCCGATGCCACACCGACACCCGTTTTGTGGATTCTCACTGGTGAACTGAGGCGGCACGCGCGCGCTTATATGAACTGTTATTACATATGAAATTTCGCTAACTCAGTCAAGATATTTCTTACGGGTTTATATTCCTACATTTATGCAATATCTATTTATAATTGATTTATGTGTAGAAATAGTTTGAAAATACTTACTCGACTTGGATCTTGGTTCTCTTGGTCCATCCACAGTGACTTTGATTGCCTTTGTGTATGTTGCTACTTGGAAGGGTACACTACTGATTTGGATCGTCAGTGAAAACGATTTTCCTGATAAACAATACACAAAATCAAATTGTTTTTGGGATATTTCAATTTTCTTTTCAAGCTTTTGTTAAAGATCGCATCTTTGTCATAAACAATTGTGTTCCTGGTCAAATAATCGATTAACAATTCCAGAGAATTGTTTATAACAAAATTCAGAGGACATTGAGGGAAAATTTTTTAGAAGTTAATTGGAATGCAACAGATATATATCGAAAAGTTTTAATGCATTTCATTTGAAGAATCGTACGATATTTATTGTCAATTTGATTTTTATAAATTACCTCTTCCGCTGCGTCCAACAAATCTCAAATCATTAAATTTCGCAACTTGATTCTTCATAACAGCCGTACAATTCCTCAATTCACCGCACCAATTCTCATCATTGCCCGCGCGAATTGTAACGAGTGTACCATCGCTGACATCATCCAAAGCCACAACTTTGAATGCAACCGGTAACGATTTATTTGAACGCCAGTGTGTAGGTAATGCACTACATAGAATTGCCGGACTACCGGTTTGTATCAAATCACCATGGCATGCACGTAACGTTTCGTGAATTGCACCAAAGTTCTCCATACTAATTGGACCCTCCGGTAAATGCATTTTCTTCTTTTGTTGCTGATAATTTTAATGTTCAGTCCGAAAATTTTCAATTAATCCTTTGTTGATTGAACACTCACAAGTGCACACACTCATACACTGTGTTTTTTTTATATTTCTACGAATTAAAAGACTAAAACAATAATAAGAAATACACTCATACGTAACACTAAATACACTCCATCAAGTATTTCATGGAATACAGCACTAACACACGTGAATATAGTTTATATCTCCGTCGAATTTTGTGTGGGGTAATTGTGTACTCTGCATAGGGGTCACCTCGAATTCAAATGGTCCACAGTCGCGAATAACGTTTGTGTGTAACTATATATGCATATATGTTACGTACGTGTTGTGTGTGTCTCTAACCGTGTATTTGTGTTTACAAATAACGACGCGCACCCGATGCCAGCCGAGCGGATTCTAGTTTTTCACGGACGTTGCTGCAGCTATTTAGAGGGGATTTTTATCCCCACCAATTTTTCCAGAGCCCCACCCAGTGGCGGCGCGTCGACCAATGAGGATGGTGGTCGTGTTTGTGGCCTCAGTGGCTCGCCGCCTTCGCCCCTAACCAAGCTCAAGGGTTACTGGTGAGGAGTCGAGTCGAATCTAAACTCAACTCACACCACTCATTTCTGTGTATTCACTACATGCACGTATACCAACATATCCAACACATTTCGTTGAAATTGTATGTGTGATGTAGTACCTTCCCTGTATATTCCAGCACTTGTTATAGCCTTCTCTCTTACTCCTCCACATCTCACGTACCTCCAACCGCTGCTGCCTGTTCTAACACGTTTCAATACTTCTCACTCACTCTCCTATCGCAAAGTCTTCTCACTTTGCCTCGTTTGTTTTTACGTATTCTTGCTTCTTTGTCACGCTTTTCGCCTTGATGCTTCGCTTTACCAGGATTGTGTATAGTTGAAGAAGTGGTGGTAGTGGTGGTGTATCGTTGGGTAGGTGAGTATATACAGTATCATGTGTTATGTAGAACCATGCTACCACGTTCCATGGCCCACGCGCACGTGTTTCTCACCATGAGAGCATTCGTATCCCCACTGTGTTTCCAACAACACAATATTGCGACGCGCAACTATAAAAGATCACTGAGATCTTTTTTGTTTCATTCCTTCCATCTCTTCCATCTAGTCTCTAAAAGAAGCTCATTTTAGTTCTGTTCTTTCTTTCTGTACATTTCTGCTTCAGATGATGAAGAAGTTACGTCAGCATTTATAAATCAGGGTAATCATTAGAAAATTAGTGGAGGTACTAAGTGTGGTTAAACTTATTGAGATAATCCGAAATGATATTTATTTCCTTTGAATAAATTTGAAAATATAATTTCCAGGAGTTTTTATCCTCTTGGGTTTCCACTCCATTATCGTATTATTAGTGGATGAAATGTGATGAATTCTTTTGTGTTATATTCCAAATATATGAATGACATTTAACAAATTAAATTTGATCCTGTATGATTTTACATAGTCGCATTATATCAACACATATACCACTCGTTGTTCAACGTATTGATGTATGCGTATTGCAAACAATACTAAACCGACAATCAATGGAAGTATTGAAAATGTAGAATAGGCCAATTTATCTAACGATTACCAAATGTTGCAATGGTTAAATACGTCAATGGAGATATTTATCATTTTCATGGGGAAGTTTATGGTTGTTCATGTTTAATGGCACTCAGGTGTTTAATGTGTTGATAATTACAGTGGTAAATTTATGGATATGATTGTTGGGAAATATAAATGAAATTATTGATGTGCTTGGGGTAATAACTGATATCACAATTGATTTCAAGTCTACAGTTCTTCCCTCGGTGCTTTATTGTATGAAAAATATTGTTGGATTGTGTGGTACATAATGAACAGGAAGTTTTAAACTGATCCATGTAAATAACGATCGATATGTGAAGAGGGAGGATATAGAAATGATAAAAATCTTCGCATTGAAATGATGGTTTTATTTCTTTTCCTATTTTTTTCCTTCCCATCTTTTCATTTTGAAAAAATTTTTTCACTTGTTCTTAAGACGAACATAAATCTTTATTCACTATGAATTTTTTTCAGATACTTCCGTTCGAGATAAAAAACATCGTGATACAAATTTATAATACTTGATCCAATTGCGTGGAAGGAGGATGAGAATATTGGGAAAATGTTGAATAATCCAGAAGGAAAATTATGAAATTTTATTTAGGTAGAAAAGAGGGAGGTGAATGATAATGCAAGTGAAAATATAAGTAAACACGCGCGTGTGGGGTGTAACGAATTGCTGAACTGCTTTCACGCACATTATTTCTTTCAGGTCCTTGAACATCAGTCATACCAATGATCCTTCATTTTCGTCTTCTTCTTCTATTACACACTCGTTTGAGGAAGAAAACTTTACGACCCTTCGTCGACCTGCAACGCCGACCCAAAACCCATGGATTATCGTGAGATTAACCCCGTTTTTTTCCTACCCCACCCTCATAGTATATATAGATATAATAATCTTCATCATCTGTATACTCTCAATATGTTTACATATACAAACTTTCTTCAGCCACGCGACCTCATCCTTGAAACGACATCTGAAGAACTTATTTCATTCTTGAGATTTCTTCATTTTCTCACACTCGTAAATTATTATTATAAAAAATGGGGGATGAAAAATTGATGGTTTGGGAGGACGTGAATAGGAAAATAATTTTGTATAACCGGAAGCTCCGCTCGAAGAATAAAAATTGACATTTTTCAATTCGGGCTAGCAAATTGAAACTAATTTCTCCTTTGTTCATGAACGACACATTTTTACCGGTTTTCCCACGGCAACAATTTTTTTACCACTCTCCCAATGTCAATTTGATGGAAAAGTCACCCCGCAACTACCCAACATATTGAAAACACCTCAACATGATGGAAATTATGTGCGCAAAAATAATGAACAAACGGAAAAAGGAAAAAAAAACACAGTGCGAGGAAAAAAAAATGATTAATCACTCATCACAGCTCGTTTCTTCATCCCAGAATGAAGAGTGCAACGACAAATAAAAACGTAGGAACATAAAAAACGTGAGAGTACTAATTTTTCAAAATGCACCATCGTCCCACCCTTCATTCTCTTATACACCCACCCGTGGTGATGTGTCTGTACATGAAATGACAAAATTTCCACATGACCGACTGCCAAAGGATAAAATTAAAAAAAATGATGAAGAGAGACATTTTTTTTAATATTCCGATAGTGCCCTGGACTTCATGCTGAACAAAGAGAGAGCAAACATTCATATGCACCTCCAAATACACACGAACGTGTGAATAGTAAATACAAAAACAACGCTGTGTTGCTACGTTACACGGAAAAAATAAAATTACATCTACACATAACAAATACACACGTATAAAAATGTTTTGTGAGCGTATGATGCAACGGTTGTGAGAAAAGGCTGTAAGAATTGGAAAAATAAAAAAGAAAAAAACACAAAACACCACCCATTCCCATACACACTCGTTGGTTGTGCGAGGGTGTTGCAATGTGAAAAAAAAAGAACACAGAGAAGCAAAAAGGGTTGATAATGCGTACATGAGAGACATTGAGACACAAGAGAAGAGAGACGGGCGAGAAGAGTGCACTAAAGTTAACACACGCGGGCACATTCTCTACTGCTGTATAAGGCCGGTATTGTGTGTGGTGAGCGAGCCGGAAACGCCGCCATACTGCGTATCGTCCCGCGATCCCTTTGTTTCCGTTTGCATATCTCTCGTGTACTTGCCCCGATCACTTTCTCTCACTATTTATCTATGTTTATTTCACTTGCAGTGTCATACCGACGTGTTACAACTCATCTATTATTGGTCTCATGTTTTTGTTCCTCTACATATCATTGAATGAATTTTTTGAAACTATTTAATTTTAATCCGGTTCCTCATTCTCCATTTTTCAATGCAATGATTTGAATTCGATTCTTGTCAATTCGATATTTTTAAATATCGATTCACCATAGAAAAATTTTTCTTTCATGTACAGTGTCTGGTGTCGAATTTAATCACCAATTGTTGATTAGCAAAGAAAAATTTCCAATAAAAATATATGAGGGGTCATTTTTCTGTCATGTTACAATTACATTCACCCCTGATAATTAGATTTCTTTTTTTTTTCCTCTTCTTATTACATGTTGAAGGCGTGTCGAATTCTCTTGTACAGCATCGAAAATTCTCCAATTAAGATTTGTCACGTAGCGCCAATCTTCGGGGGTTCTCAACATATTCACATACACCATTACATGCATTTGTTATATATATATGTACATAAGTTTTCTCCCACTGCGCAACATGCGACGATGATGACGAAGGAGGAAATCAACGATCGCTCTGAACGTCGTCGCGAGTAATAATCGCCTGCGGCATCGATCATGTGCCTATTTCTATGTGTGTATAACCTAAGCCTCCAGTACTGTCGTGACTTTGGTGTACATATAAAGCACTGATGGAGAGTGGGAGAGAGAATGGCAACATGCACCGGAGACAACCCTTATATATTTGTGTATAACAGCACGGGCTTTTCCAATAAGTCCACCCTTCAGACACGCACATCCGTCCATTTATTTTCCTTCTATCAACACTCTGTTCCTGTGTGCAACAAAATCGCCATTCTCATTGTCAGAAGGTGTAAATGAGATTCCAAAATGAACAGTTTTCATTGCAGTTTTCATGCATTTTTCATTGACAAATAATTGTTAGTCGAATATTTTCAATGCAATTCGATTTTTTGTTGATTAAACTAAATTATAACTTGCAGAACTTTTTCCACATGCAATTCAATTTCACGTCATATCTCTCGATGCATAAATGAAATGAAGGAAATTATTGATGAGGAAGAACATTGGTGAGATATGATTTGGACTTATTGAATAAAAATTCCTGATGAAAAAAAATTACGTTGAGAGCGTAATTCACACAGGATCAAACTTGTTTATTGAGGTATACACACGAATACGTTCCAGTATATAAATTTATATACGTATATATTTATCTATGAATCTGTGTGATTGTGAGAAGTGTGTGAAGCAGGGTAGTAGGTACTACTACCCAATATTCGCCACACCCCCCATTCGCGAGAACAACCCCGTGTGCACGTCGTGTATACGAGTCCGAGGGGTGCGTCCCACACACGTGACGCCTGATTCATACACAGACTGCTACAGGAATCAATTTGTAATCTTGACTCGTGGAATTAAGGATGGTTGTTATTGTTAGATCGAATACATATATATACAAACTACCCCCATATAATTCGTCAGAATCTCAGTCGAGCGAATGTTACAAAAAATATTACATAAATTTATTTTATGAATAAAAAAACATAATTTATCACAGTCTCCATCAGTTGATGGTCAGAGGAACCGTCCAATGATGATTTCGTCTTCTACTCGTTGAAAATTCGCATCAGTTTGTTTCTCAGCTACACTTGTACATAAATCCCAATTCAACACTTCTCAAAATGGTGGGAATGGTAATACAAACTGAATCACCACGAAGTAATCGTCCAAGACAATGTCATTGGAATGGCTCATCAAACCAAGATTGGATTGGAGTCAGAGAGAGAAATGTCCAACCATATTGTCTCATTAATGCTCCTGGACCCTTCTTCCTAAATGACAGTGTCTTTCTCTCACCAAAACTCAATTCTATATGTCCCTACATTTACTTCAAACTCCAACTGTCTCTTTCTCTACATGAAATAGTCTAACGATCAACCCCAAAACTCTACATATATTCACACACCAACTCCTAAGTAAGGTCACCCAGCAATTTCCGGTAGCCATCTTGGCTAAGCTCTCAAAACGTATTTCCTACACAGTCGTGCTAGTGAATTCATAAAGACATTCTCATTCCAATGGGAATTCATCTCCTTTGATCATTCAATAAAACTTGTGAGAAATCATTTTCTCTATGCATCGATTCAATTCCAAGTTTGAGAATCTCATGGTGATTCCATCACTGTCTTCAATCGTATCCTCGTCCAAAGATCCTTCATTTTGCTGTATGTATAATACAACACACGAAGTGTTAATTCCATTTTAACCTTCTAGTTGAAATTGTACCCTCTAAGACTCCAATGCTTTCATATTTAATGATATCATCCCCCTTATTCTATCACTGATACACTTCTGGCAACAGAACCTTATTGCAACTTTCCAAAGACGGATTTATAATTCATGTTTCACCATGCTACTTTAACACCAATATGGAAGTGATGTCTGGTCTGCATTTCGTACCAACCAGACTATTCTACCAATGGTTATCCTTCAAAAACTATCAAATGTCTCTGTACTTTTATTGTCATCCAGATATTTCACAAAGCACGATCCATACCTTCTCATATGATGAACATAATTCAATAGCTTGAGGGTCAAAATTTCCCAACGAAAATACAACAATGCATGATCTGTTTTTGTGTGTGATAGTTCAGGATTCAATTTCTTGTAAGAGGATGATGAACTTGGATTGGCAAATATTCAATAATTATTATACTGTGAATATCCATTACACAAAGTCCCCATTTCATGTGTGCAAACATAACCCAAGTGTCATGAGAATACAAAGCAATACATAAATATTTGGGGATTTATAGTATGGAATGAAAAGAAGTGAAAATATTTTTTTCTCTATTGTAATGTTGACGAATTAATCACATTGAATTCGAGCATTATACCTTCCTATTTTTTCTAGTGAAGTATCAGGATGAGGTTAGGGGATCGATGATCATGCCAATGGGATGAGAAATAAGAATGGGATCGTTTCCATGTACAGCTGACATAAAACCTCGAATTACTTCTCTACATAAAGTTCTTACATAGTCAGTTATGTAATGTAATCTTGGATTCGCAAGCACCGTCTTTGGGAGATTTTGGTTTTTTCATTGACAAATAAATATTTATCCGTTATATACATCAAGTTTGTTTATGTCTGATCCCTTGTTTTCGTATGGTGCTTGTCTTGAAATCCGATTTGCCCACCCTGAAAGAATATAAACGTACAACTACTGAATGTATATACCCGTCGGTATTTGGAGACTAATCCGTTGCACGATCTTTCTTGATCCCTCTGACAAACAGTAAAAGGCTGATGAGCCAAAACTTACCAGATTACATTACCGTATTTATAAAATATCAACACAAAAAAGAGAATAAAACCAAATCTGAATTCAGTATGAAGACTCGCGACATATATGAAGTTGCAACTTGACAACAAACGCATTTATTGATCATTTCTTTATACATTGTTGTGGTTTTTACATCATTTCTGTACCTATTGTTTAACAATTTTACCAGTTCAGTTTGTCTTTTTTTTCTTTTTTAATATTAACTGTGTTTAAATTTTGAATTTGTTTGTCTTATTATGTCTGGGTAAAAAATTACAAAAAACCCTTTAGATCTCTACCTTACCAACTAGTATTTACAGTCCACATGCTACTTATAACCAACCTTACTATTCAATACACTATTTACAGGATCGTCCCATAAGAGACTGTGCGGCAGTTCATATTTAACTCTAAATTATGTGTTATCTTTACTTAAGACTCCTACATCATTTAGGATTTGATGCTGTCTTACACTGATTTCATAAAATTTCTTAGTTTGTAAGTATACGTCATTTGTAATGTCTTTTATGTTAGGTCTAGCTTGTAGAGGTAGATCTAGTAGTTTGAGTTTATAAATTAATCCTTTATGCCAGACCGTGTCGAAAGCTTTTTCTATGTCCAGTAAGACCGTGGTGGTTGATTCGTTACGATTGAAGTTTGTAGCTATGTAGTTTATTATTCGCGCAAGTTGATGGACTGTGCTTCTTTTGTCGCGAAAACCAAATTGTTCTCTCATATTTCTATTTTAGGATTCAAACTTTTTGATTCTATTGTGAATAATAATTTCAAATATTTTGCACAACGTTGGCAAGAGGCTTATGGGTCTATAGTTCTGTGGGAATAATTTGTCTTCGTTAAGTTTAGGGAAAGCCAGTACGTTGGCTGGGGGAAATTCTTCTCGGAGAGATCCGGTGGTAGTAGAGTTCTCACTGGTTTGACCCTGGTTGTTATTTGTCTTCATGCCTCGATTTTTTCCATATGTGATAAATAGCTCTGACACTTGGAATAGTTCGCAGGGTGGTCTTGTTGGCAGTTGACGCATTTAGGTTTGTCTTCAAGTTTTTTCGGGCAATCCTTTGCTGCATGTTCTTCTGAGCATTTGACGCATCTCGGTTTGAGATAGCAATTGGAGGTACCATGACCAAATCTTTGGCAATTATAGCATTGTGTTATTTGCTTGGGATTTTTGTATTTTTCCCATCGTACTTTCAAGCCACAAATGTATTTAATTTTGAAGATAGCAGAGATGTCAGTATCTGGTGGAACTGCTAGATAGTATGTAGCAAATTCTTCTCCGGTCGTGTCGGCATATTTTTTCGGTCTCTTCATTTTGGTAAGTTTTTTTGGTATAACTCCTTGGGAGATTAAATCATTGGAGGGGTCTTCCGTATCAAGAGGTGGCAAGTCCTTGATAATGAATTTTTTGTCGAGCGCTTCTTTTTTGGTATATGTGTGATAAAGCATTTTGTTTTGTTGTAGGTATTCAGTGATTGCGACGTAGCCTTCATCGTGTGTGATATAGAATGTAAGTTTCTTAGGATTGAACTTCATGTTTATTTTTGGCATGAGTTCCTCAACTTTCTTGATTAATGATTTTGTGCATGCAATTCAGACAATTGCTAAGTCTACCACGATTGGTATCATCTTAATTTTGATTTTCGTTGATGTCTCCATATCATCTGGTTCAGGTGAACTGTCTTTAGGATCATTTTCTTCCTCTGATAGAGCGCTGAATCTGTTACTTGTCGCGACACCATTATCGGTCTTTTCATTTTTGCGTCCCATGTTTGGGCTCGGCATTTTCCTCTTAGCCGAGGATTTGGTTTCTTAAGGTTTATTTAGTAGCGAGCGCATGAGTTTGGATGTGAAGATAGAACCAATCCGCTGAGAAACTTCTTGTTGATGGTGATGTTCTCTATGAGAACAGCAGTTTTGGTACATAGACCTGTTTGCTTGGGTAAGAAGTTGCTGGGAGAAGCGAAGTTCACTGCACGACCTCCGAATCCCGACGAATCGAATGAATCTGAATGAATGGATTGTCTGAAATTGCACCAGGAGTTTCGCAGATTTTAAATACAATAATTCCAACCAATCGAAAAACATCTCCCACAATTGACCACTTAAACACCCAATTTACTTCCTCATTTCAATTTCACTGACCAATCAAGAAACGCCCACACCACAACTCATAACCTAACCTAACAATTCTAAATCCCACTAATTAGTTCGCCTATTTGTATTCCTGTCTTCACATTTCTTTCGTCAACCCAATCAAACATGTGAATGTTGACCCTGAAACACACAACAAGTTACGACATCTGTCGTGAAGTAGTTGGACTAATCGAAACGCATGTCAAAGGACGTTCGACACGTATACACAGGAATGTTGAAACCAAGAGTTGTGGCTATATACAAATCGTACTATATACACATATATACCATAGATATATAGATATATAACAGACTATTTCACTTCGGAGGATTCGCACCGGGGATTGGAGGTGTAATTGGTGTTTGGCACATTAGCTCGATCGTTATCAACGCCCGAGTTGGCATGTTACACCAGGGGACGATGCTTCACCAATATATGTATTTTGATTATACGGTGAGGATAACAAAACGGACTGTTATGTGCCAAAGCAACAACATCCATGTTTGGTTATGTCTGTTTGCACATATATATGCGATTGATTTGTTGTCTGTATACATTTCTCAATATCTATTCATACATGATACTTCATTTCTCAAATATACGAATCATTCGAGCGTGTTTATTCTTGTTCTTTTATTTTTTCTATTCCTACATTTGCTTCCTTTATTCATTTCCCTCGCAGAAAACCATTCACATTGGACTGTACTTTTTCTCCTGCTGCGGATGAGAATTGTCAGAGTGGTGTGGAAAACACATTGCACGAGAACATGATCGGTAAATGTGGATGAGGGGCATGAAAAATAGAGGAAGACCAAAACGGTTCTTTGTCGAGTGTCGTTCACCTGATTTAACGCGGACAGTGGCGCGCGCCTTCTTTATATTTATCGTATGGTATTAATGCTACTACAACTTTGCTTCAATAAGTGAGAGGGAGTGATATACCTACCTGACAGATGTTTTCTCGGATTTCGAGTATTTTCATGTTCCGCGAGACTGCGCGCCGGAGGCCTATCGCCAACAACGCGACCATTAGCCGACTTTGAAGTTTTTTTACCATTTGGTTATGTATGTGGTGGTGGTGGTGGTAGCGCGTGAGCTTGCTCGTTCCTGTTCGCCGCAGTATATATAAAAACTACCCATCAGTCTCTCTGTTACATTGTGAACAAAATGTTGTACGTTTTTTTTTAACCAAACAAAAATCTTTTTTGTACAAAAAGTGACAATAAAAATGAAAAACTGACTTTTATTATTTTGATATTTTTCTATTTAACGTTCAATATTTTGCGCATGAATGTTGGGGCTTTCACGACGGTTTTATTTACAAATATACTGTTAATGCATTTGTTTGATTTTCCCATCGAATTTAAACAAATTTCATTTACAGAAATTCTTCTCGGCTTGTAAAATGAATGAAAATTATAAAGTGGACAAACAAGTATCGAATAGAATACACAAACATTAATTAACACACAATGAAAAATTTTGTCTGTCTATTACACAAAATTTTCTGTTTACACAATGACATGTACATTGATATATGGTTGTGCACATACACGAAGGATATAATTCGATAGATTGATAAGGATATTGAATCGAATCCCGCGATTAGCATCCATTCCATATACATACACCATGCGCATAAGGTTAAAATATACATAGATATACCATATAGACAAATATAAACGTGTCTATACCCGCATCGACGCGTAAACCGGTAATTCCGTTGCGTATGAATTGCAAAGCCCGGCCAAACCCTGATGCGCCATTCTCTATATATGCATCCATATATACTCCATGTATATATTTCTGTCTCGGTTAGTATTTCTATGTGTTATGTGCCCTCTCATTCGCTCCCACAAGAGTTATCGAGTAATCAGCCGCGTATTGTTTTACGAGTCGCTGAATCGGAACAGCGATTGGACGCCAGTAGATATACCAACGGCGCCCTGCTACATACACATTTGAATTTCAACCAAGTCTCAAACACTCTTCATCATGTGGCTTTTTTTTGTTCATCCCTTCTTTTTCTATCGACTATTATAAAGTTATGTATTCGCCATGTACTTTGTTTTATTTATTTTCAGTATTATGTACAAATTATTTTGAAACTCATAACTGAATTTTGCAATTTATAATGGACATGAAAATGTATGAAATGGATACAGTTTCGACTTAATTGTGTGTTTCAATTAATGTGGGTGTAAGGGGTGAGGGTAGGGGTAGGGGGATAAATGGGTGTAAGTCAATTAAATTTATTACAAAATTATATTTGTAGAATGATTTTCAATTTATTTTGGAGCATTTGAGCTTTTTGTGATGCGAATGGTTTTTATTGTTTGTGAAATGTTCATAGAATTATTGATATTTGAAAATTGTCTGTCTAACGAGAGGATTCTAAACAATGCAACAATCCTCAAATCATTCCTTTCATCAAACGCACTTTCTCAACTACACAATCTCCAACCCCACTACGCAATAATCCCACAAAGAAAAAAATACAGTGAAGAGTCGTTATAAAAAACAACCGATAAATTGCACAAAACTTAACAATCCCCACAAAACGTAGCGAATATCGTGCGAGTTATTGTGTAAGAGAGCGAAAGATATAGACACAGAAATACACAAATAACAAAAAGGGAACACAAAAAAAAACGATAGTGGAACGTAGAGAGGATGAAACAGCAGAAAGAAAGACAAGAGAAACGTGGGGGGTCTGTGTGCTGCCGTGAGGGTGGATTGGCAGCAGTATATGAGCGAAAGAGAAGTAACCACCACACATCGGGGGATGGTTCAACTGTGCTTCACACACATACAAAACGTAGAGGGGATGAGGATGGAGGGTAAAAGCGGACATATACCTACCCGTGTTAGCAACCCCATTGATCTGGCAGTGGACGCGGCAAAAACGAGCTCCAACCCTCTGGTTGAAAATTTGCGGAGTGCTGAGCCGTCGCTGGTACGGGGTACTCGGGGTCAGGCGGTGCTATTTCATGCGGGGGTAGAGGGTGGTTGTAATAGTGGTGGTATTGAGAGTATAGAATATATCGTGATGCAGAGTGTGTCGGAGAGTTAACGAGAACGAACACGCATCGTCCACATATATATCTATATATTCGTATATGAGAGTGAGAAAGAGAGTTTAATAGTATAAGGGGTGAGTTGGCAACGGTGAAAACGTGGCCTACCCATCCGTCCTGTCGAGATTCGGTCGGTTTGTTGGCCTCACGATGTGTATGGATGGATTCTGCACCCTTGTTACCTACTACCACCACCAACCATCAGCATCACTGCCATATATCCACTGTGATCGTCGCCACTCGGTCTTTACCGTGTTCCGCAGTTTTACGTTGTTGGCGATGGTGCATTGGCAGTTGGGAAATTATATGAAAAGTGAGGAAATTCTCGATGAGGGTAAAAGATGTGTGTCAATGCGTTTATTGATAGGGTCCTTTTTTTAAATGATTAATTAAACTGTCTGGACATTGCTGAACATTCACTTTGTAGCTGGTACAAACATCAAAGAGATTTTTCATGAATTCAAATCCGGCCGTTCAATTACAGAGTGAGGAAGTCATTTTCATTGTAAATAGGGGTAAAAATATCTGCAAATCTCCCGATGGATATCAAGATAAAAAATTAAACTTTTGTTCTTTATTTTTTTTTACAGATCGCTGTCATGTATGGGTGAATGATACACTCACCCTGCTCAACAATACCCAAGTTCAACAGCGCAGTACAAAATGATGGCTTATGAAATAAAATAGAAGGAGAATAAAAGAGGAGAAGAAATAATAAAATAAAACTAAATTGTAGTTTGAGTGTACAAAAACTCTCAACCATACTCGAAATATAAATGTACACAAAAAGCGAGTTGGTAGCGTTAGCCACCCCCTCCTCTCATGTACCAGTCACGAATTATAAAAATCCACAAAATAACCGAGCAGGGTCATTAGCGATGCTCTTTTAACCCTCGCTATTCCGCCCCTGTGATGCGTGTAAATTTTCCAACGGTGGTTCTACCCGTTCGCTCCATATCCCCACTATCATCCCCCTTTTTTTTTTTTTTTTTTCATTTATATTTTTCTCTCTTGATGCCTCTCGCTCAACTACATTTTTCGACGAGTGAAACTGTGTGTTTCCCTCCTCTTTTCATCCCCCATCACTGTGCTCATCCTTTTCTACTTTTCATGTATATCTATAGATTGAACTACCAGGACTGACCAACCACTACCACCACCGCCGCCACCCTCTGATGGTAATCCGACTGGGTAGCCACTCGCGCCAACAAAAACCCGCACCGTCGACCAAACTCACCTATATACTAACGCAACCCCTCAACCCTCACTGCTCACTCTCGTTCCCTCTTGCAGTCGCACTCTTCTGTATTTTGCAATGATCCTTTTTCAATGCGCATTCATTGGTGAACCCCAACACTCTCAACACCACGAGATGCATGTGGTGGTGGTGGTGCTTCGTGTCCTCTCACTTTTACTGATACATTTTACGCGCAAATGTAAATATGCATTATGTAGATGTGTATTAATGTGTGGGGGGTATGTGGGGATGTGTGGCTGCATGAAACGACTCTCACACTGAAGTTTGACCTGGGTACGGGACGCCAACGCGTCAACCCTGGTAAAATTATTTCTCCGTGGCGGCCATGTAAAATCCTTTTCTCGCTTGTCGGTGGAATGAGTGAGAGGGTGTGTGTGTGTGTGTGTGCTCTCTACTTTTTATGAGGGTGTGTATTATTGCTCTCGTCACATGTCAAAAGGCTCATCTCGCACGTTGACTTATTCGTTATTTTAATTCACTTTACCACTGTCCAACTAATCCAAAGGTTTACGTTGGTGAGAATTTTTCCGTGTTGAAGAATGTTGCAGATGTTTTTGAATTGGACGTTCCGAGATGGAAAAATTTGAAGGGGTTGATTATGATAATTGCTGGAATTTTGTAGACTTCGAATTTTACGAGAGTAATTCCTTCTTATTTTTTTATGATTGACGGAACAATTCAAGTCTTGTTATTCATTTTTGCTTTTATTTGATTAATTAATCGGAATATTTTTCGACTCGTTTGATGGATTAATTTCAAATAGAACATCGGAATGTGCCATGTCAATGTGAATTCGTGGATTGTTCATTGATTCACGATGCTAATTCAGGTATTTAGCGATTGGTTTGCAATTTTCCTCAATTACCAACGGGATTGTCTCATATTTTTATTTTATCGCAATATTTCTCCCTCTTTTTCTTTCTCCTCCATTGTCAATTAGCATGTGAAACAGTTTTGAGGATTTCAAGAGCTACATCGGGATAAAATCATTGATTCGTAATCGTACACGACCCGAAAATTGCGACGAGGTTGGATACTCGACATTGGAACACGAAAAATTCACAGAAAAAAAAACCATTCGAATGTGCTGTAGCCGAATCGAAAGGCAATTTCATTTTCTTCAATTAAAGCTCTCGTCGATTCCAGTACAACTTCCAACCTCCCCAAACTTTTGCAACGATAAATTCCGCAAAGAAGTTCAAATCAAAAGCGCCAACCCTCAAAATCCTCCACTTCACTAAAGTCACTGACCAAAAAAACTATTTCTAACCTCTAAAAATCCAAAAAACCAACCAAATTAACCCGATCAGGCAGGATTCTCGTTCTCCATCAATCCGAATCAGTTCCCACCACTTCAATCAAATCTTTTAAAAAATTTACCCTGCAGCAGACCCAATACCTCAAAATACTTCAACTCTCTCACACATCAACGTACCATATTGTCTAGTCCTTTGTGTTGCTACGCGCGATGTTCAACAAGCCTTATATAACGCTAAAGGTATACACGAGTATATAATATCCAACGTTATATACCTATATATAACACTCTCTTCTACTGCATCGACTCTTTCCGCCCCTCTCTCGCTCTCTCTCACGTCCTGTGTGAGTCGCTGACAAAATGAGGCGAGCCATGGACGCTCGGTTACCACATACACTGACGCCATATATGGAGAATGATGGACAGACCAGGCGCATTTTCCACCCCCGTTGATACACAACTTTGTATGTATGTACACGACACACATACACAATGTTTACTACACCATTGCATAAATTCGCATCTCTTTCCCTCTCGTTAGATGGCAGTTTAATGTATAACGTTCGTATATCGAAACGAGAACCTGTACAAACCTGTCACAACGTGATATCTCTCTCACATTTATTCTATCTTTCTCTTCTGTATATATTTGACTGGACTAAATACACAGGTGTATTGGTAAATGAGTGTGTGAGAGTGTGTGTGTGGTTTGCAGCTCTTTCCATGTCACTCTTGGCTACCGTTGCGTCACCAACCCCCTCGAGGCTTTACACTGAAAATATATCGATGTATAAATTGGTCTTTGGAATAGGTGAATGTGATAGACGTGTGTGTATGTTGGTAGATGAGTGTATGCATGTTGTATTGGATGCACACACCTTCATCATGGTTGATTGTTCGGTTTTTAGTTAATACCGAGATCTCAAAGTTTGGTTAGGTTGGATATTGTCGATGTGTGCAATGTTCTATGGTGAATGATAGACCAACACGAACTTTCAACTAGTCCATGGGTTTGTTGGGAGATTGTTCGATTGATTATATGATTTGAGGTTAGGGTTTAGTTATTGATATGGGATGTGGAGATTTTTAGATTAGAGATTGGGATAGAAGACACTTTTTGATGATGATAATTATTGTATGTTGAAGCAGTGGTGAAGAGTGTGGAAAAAAATCAGAGTGTGAAGTTAGTTGGATAACTGGAGAGCTTGAAATATTTTGAATTCGTTGTGAGTTTATTCCAATAAATCAATTAGAAGAATTCCAGGTGTGTGTTTGTGTTCAACAATTGTTAATAGTTGAGAGTGGTGGTATATGGTTGGAAATAAATGTGAAAATTACCACGAGACAAATTGCAAAGCTAATCGTCCAATTCACTAATGATAGGTTGCCTCTGAAAATGAGTACGAGGGTTGTTTCTTTCTCTTTTTACCCTCCTGTCTGTTATATTGTATAGTGTTTGTATGTGACGTTTGAAAAAGTGCACGTTTCCTGCGCGACCATCAGACTAAACAGCCGCATATACAAAAGTTGAGGGGGATGAGAAAGTGAACGAATGAGACAAAACGAAAACGCCCTCTCTTAACGATTGTGAGTGCGGCGAACCGGTTAACCGGTCATTAGCTGATCGTGCACCGGTGGATGTGAATTAAACCTTCGGAGCAATTTTGGCGGCTTCGTTTCTAACTTTACTCAGTTTATTTACCTACGTGAATGGATGTCTGTAAATGTTGAGGGCTTTGACACCAGGAAGAAGGGAGAAAATTCAAGGGTTTATACGGCTATTTAAAATTGACCAGGTGAACGGATATCACAAGTTTTTTAAAGTTCACTGCAATTTATTATTCACGGTCTTGACAAGTCAAAATATCAAGTGGGGAACCTTTTTAGGGAAACGATTTTCTTGATCAATTCTCAACCGGTCATTGATCCACGATTTTCATCTTTTCAATCCCCTAATGATGCATTGAATTTGACCACCGGAAAATTCACTGAATTTGTCTGTGAAGGACCCTAAGATATTCTTGAATATTGAACAGATATCTCATTACCAAAGTGGAGTGTTGAAAACGACTTTGTGTCATAGAATCTCTGTAATTAATTTTGGTGTTAGCTTTACCCTGGTTCATCTCATGGTTATATTAAAGCATAAAACCAGGGTTTAATATTTCATCCTGTTCATGTATCAGTCGCAGATCATAAAGGACCACAATGACCAAAAATTCTTCGAGAAAATTTTATTGGCTTTTGTGTGTTCATCAGTAGAAAAAAAAATAATATCCAGTAGCTGAAGACGATTTGATGGTGTGCGGAATGTATGAAGTGGTGATGATGGCGGTGGTAGTGGTGGTTACGACGCATTCACCCCTCCTCGCGGTCTACAAAGCTGACAGAACAGATTCCGAGGCGCTGATAGGAGTTTCCGGACTTCCTGTGCTGACCCATCTCTCCAGCTTTTGCCACTGTCTGGGCACTCGAGTGCACCAGCCTCCTCCCTTTTTTTCCAATCTACATCGGAATCTTTTATAGGGTAGTTTGTCCGTGTGGATTTACGTTACAGGCATATATATTTGTGTTTGTACAGGGCGGTTAAATATGAATACTCCGAGGGGATGGAGAAATATAATTTTTTATTCTTCAGAGATGAAAAATCATGAGAATTTAGTTCATCGAAGCGTCGATTATCATGGGTTTATCATGGATAAACGTGGACGTTCCTGTGTTTCCATTTTATTTATCATTGAGTAATAATGTTTACCATGAAAAATTATTTGTTCTATTAAAGATAAATAGACGTAGAAAGTTAATTAATTCTCTATTCTCTGTATTATAAATCGATAATTGAACCATAATTGTAATTAATAATGAACTGAAATAGTTCAACGACTGCTATATAACACTTCGTATTGAAAAAGTTCAGTTCATTCATCGACCTTATGTCGACCTTATTTCTTGGATGCAGTTAATAATTCTCAAAGCAAAAGTTTCATTCTCGCGCCCACCATGTGCCAGATGTGCCGTCTCGTCAATTGTCTTCTCTCTCCTATACAATTAACGTCAACATAGTTAATCAACCATTCTATAGATACACATAAATGCATAAACGTTTAAAAATAAAAAGATAAGACGTGAAGTATTAAAACATAAAAATATTTCGTATACTTGTTGGTTTGTCCATGTGGAGAATTATTTAAAAAATTAATATGATCCATGAGAAAATCCTCTGCAAATTATTCCGACTGTAAAATAAAAAACGAATAATGAATAAATGAAAAAACTGTGATAACAAAATATGAAAAATCGCCAACCGTCAAAAAATGGTAACAGCGCTTTATCGAACTCTCATTACCGCACATCGTGGGTGTTGGATAGCTTTGGTGAATGTGTTTTTCAGGCTGGTGTGTGGTAGGCCGCGACCGGGAGTTTCATTTTTATCTCACTTGCACTCACAATGTGGTGTGCATCTCTGTTACATTGCACAACGAACGCATTCACCTCCTCTTTCAATATTACGCTCACACTTTTCACCACTGTACATTGCATTGAATGTGATTGTGCCTCTTTCTCTTGTGTATTCCTGACAAAACCTGTCCTTGCCTGTCTATACTTCTCTATAACCTCTTTGACCTCTTCCTATCCCACCGATGAAAGACCCAAGCTGAAGTCTCCCACTCTTGTTCGCTCTTTCTCTTGTTTAATGTCATTTATATATAAATATTGCTCACTCTGTCCAACACCCTTTTGGTCTCTCGCTGGACGCAATAATAAACAAGGACCATGTCGCTATGACGACGCGTTCAACGCGCGAACAAAACACTCTGGCCTTTGTGTGATGTACGTGTACACAACTCCACCACAGTTCCGTGTCATTTTATTAACGTTCATGTGTGCAAGTGTTATACACATTTGACGCCATGCAAATGTAGTGTACAGAAAGTTTTTACCCTTTTTTTTTCCAAGTATTAATGGCGAATACGATTTTGGAATTTTGTGATGGAATAAAAATCAAGGATTCGAATTGATGAATATTGAAACAATCGGAATGTGTAATTATGACTGGTTGTCTATTTGTTCATTCACAGAAAGGTGGAAGAGTGGCAGTTTGAAAAATGCTCGTGAACGAGACTGGTGGTGCGATCTTCCGGAGAACACTGAAACGATTTATCACGAGAATTCAGACGTTCTTCTCTCGATCACTTCCGGGACAATCTTTATCCATTGTTTAAATTGAGTAGAAGACAATGAAGACCATCGATAAAAAAAAATGGATTGCCTCTTTAATTTATGAAATTTTTTCGAAGTGGAAGAGTCTTTCCATATTTTTATTAACAGTTGAATGATATCGGGGGATTTCTTGATTATTTTTCATGTGAAAATTTAATGTTACGTAATTTTTTAATAATAACCTGAAACTTTCTAGCAAATTTGTAACTTGCGTTCATTACGTATCACACAATATCTATGGTTGTTGTGCTCCTCTAGAGACTCTGGGGATTGGTAACTGTAGAAAGTTTTCCACTGCAACCACCCACGAACATATAAACCGCAAGCTTCACCCTATCACCCCTTGGCTTTCATAATTGCACACGAGAACTATTCTGAGAGCAATTTTTTTATACACTTCTCAACTATGAATTATTAAAAAAATAGTCATCACATTTATTCTTCATTTGGTATGCAGTTTTAGAAAATTTTTCATATTTCACCTTGATACCCATGAACTTAAAAATTCAATTTTCCTAGAGTGTGGTATATTCATAATTTTTTTTTAATTTTGTAAAATAAAAAAGGGTAAAATCACTGAATTCCATAACCCGCATATAAGTCAGTGCAATCTTAACTCTGCAGAAGAGGGGTTGAAGCAAAAGGAGAATAGAAGCGCGAGAGGATGCGCCAATGGGCTGTCCTTGGCCACAAAGCGCCGCCCCATTTCACTCCTAAGTCACCCTTATTATCTCCCTCTCGGCGTTACTTTTGCCATCTTGTCTTCGATTTTGTGGGTAGCCCCGGAGATCGACGGGAAACCCACGGAAAGTTGGTTACGCTTTGGCCAACTCCTGTTCAAACTCGTTTACAGTTATATCATGGACGTTTATTAAAATTCAAATGAATTATCCGTGACTAACTGTCACATAATAAATTCCGAAGCAATTGAATATCGTACATCATTCCTAAATGTATTTTTGTGGAGTATGACTTGAAATAATTATTGAAATGGCAATGAGATAATTGAATTAGTTGGTAAATAAAGTACAGGAGTTGATATGTAGCTAGTCATCAAATAATGGAACGAATATGTGATAAAGAAATTAATTTATTATGCCTCGTACATTATTAATTCAATTACCATTTATGCAACGACGTGGACGATCAATGTTGTATTTCCACAGTGGCAATTTCACTCGGTAACGCGATCACCCGCGAGACAAATTATTCCATTTCCCGACAGTCAATTGAACAAGGGAATGTCCATTTGATCGAAAAACGCATAAAAATATAAAAAACCATAACAAGTTCAAAAAACTTTCCATCATTTCCATACATTCATAGCTCCATCTTCCCAATTCAGGAATAAGAATCTCCGAACAACAACAATGAACGTCAATGATGCCTCACATTACAAAAAAGTCAACTTTCAAACTCCATCGATAAAAAATACTCATCAATTTATTTCCCAACGAAAAAAATCCGATTTACTTTTATACCGACTGTCGGTGTGGCCGATAAAAAAGTTCTGCTCGTGTAGAAATGGATACCAGGAAAAAAAAACGACAAATAAAAGAGTTCAAGAGCACTGGAAAAAAAATCGGTAAGCACTGCAAACAGGAAGGGAAAGTTCGTGCGAGCGCTTGTAGTTGACAGTGTGAACGACAGAGCGCAACGATTTTTCGCGCGCTCCCCTCCTCTTCAACTGCAAACACCCTTTAATTTTCCGGGTATTTGTGTGGGGAAATTAAACACGCGGTACAACTGAAAACACAAAAACAAAACACGATGAAAAAAGGAAGAGAAAGAGTGGAAGTGGCCGCATTGTGTGGCCATGATAATAATTTTTACAAGCCCGCGCGCGTAATCAAGACTACGTGTTACACATGTCGTACAATACAGTCACTATATATCCATCACACATACAAGAAATCCTTACCATTTGGCATATAAATCGTTAGTAGTGGGGAATGAACAAGGACGGAGTGAAAGAACGTTGGAAATTTTGTATGAGAGAAGGGCGGATACAGCGGCGCGCAATGAGGGGAAAATGAGTGTGGTGGGAGTGTGTTTAGATTCGTTTCGCTGTAACGGTTTCTAGCGGGAGTAGGTAAAAGCGCAGAGGCGGATAAAGAGAGAAAATGGAATGAAGAGAGGGAGAAATAGACGAAAGAGAGTGGAGAAGTGCTTTGGTAGTATTTGTGGGCCTATTCTGTTTGTCTCTTCTATCCATATAAAATATATTCATCGCGTTGTTGCTACTTTTGTGCGGTGTGCTGGGTGCACACAAGGGTTTTATCCTCTCTCGCGCACGTACGCCCACCGTTTGTCGTGCTCCCGGCACTCACCGGACTACGCCAATTTGTTTGAATGGAAAAGCGATGCAGCAGAAACGCTAGCGGCGCGCGTGTTTGTATGAACATCTGTCCCTCTTCAACACGATATTTCCGACTCACATGTGCAATCATTTTCTTTTTCCCGCGCTTTTTTTCTCGCTCGTTGTTTACATTGACCATGTGATCACGCAATGTGTGCGAAAATTAAACTGAAAGACATCCGACGAACGGAATATTTCGTGAAGTATCTAATGGTGGGTATTCACAGTGATGAAGATTTTGTAGTTTGTTGTATGTTTATTATAATTGGGAGATAATTACACAGTGAAGATCAAATTTGGGCAGAGTCCTTGGGAGACTCACAGCGAAACAATCGTCGTTGGTGCGTTGATCGAAGCGTGACGAGCGGTAATTGAATGTAGGTACAGCATTTGCATTGACAAGCTCCAACAGAGATAATTCGAATCTCGTCGAATACGAGAGGAATGGTGAGATTGGGGGTGAGAATGTGCGGGACAAGGAAAGAGATAGAGAATACGTGAAATCCATGCGTTTATAGAGAGAGGGTGCGTTAGGTCGTCTGTCAATACACGACGATGAGCGATACTGGTCATACACAAATGTCCATTTCAACATTTACATTATTGTTTGTTACACCGGATTTCCTCCATCATCCCTCATGGTTTTTCAATTGATATTTTTCCTATTTGTATGAGAATGAAAATTTTGTGTAATCACCTATGCTGTGCTTTTCTTTCTATTTGATAATTCCAGAACAGGTAAGTGAATTTATAATTGCAAGTTTCTTTATTTTCCGTCTCTCCACAAATATTCGGTTGAAAATTTTTTAATTAAAAAAAATATGTACACATGATTATGACTATAATATGTAAATAAAGATTTCTTTTCAAGGTTTACTCGATCAACCCTTCCGCAACTCTCGCATGCAGCACGCGCCGCAAAAGGGTTACGAGAGGGATATAAAGTGTGTGTACGAGGTTGGAAAAAGGACGAGGGGTGAAAGCTTTAAAGCGAACGAGAACGGAAAGTCGAATAAACAAAGACAAAGTTATGTCCGAGAGACAATGAGTGAGAAAGCACAGAATAGAAGTTGGGCAAAAGAGAAAACTGACCAACACACAAGAGCGAGATAAAATTACAATGTTGGGGTGCGCATAAGAGAGTGAGGTCGAACGTGTTTTGCACAAGAGACAAAATGTCGAGACAATTGATACGAGAGCAAGTGAAACAGTGAATGTCTATTGAACGAGGATGAAATCTATGCAAACAGAGATGGTTGATACAAAGTCAAAATGAGATAAAACAAGAGAAGAATACACAGAGAGGAAGATAAAGAGAGTGATAGAGTTGAACGGAAGGGGTAGTGGGAGCATGCGGTTCTGTGGAGGGGTATGAGGAAGAGGAAGAGGCCAGAGGTGGAGGAGGACGAAGCATGAAACGAGAGGGGGATGCTGCGTGTGTAGGCATGGACCAGTGCGTCAACGGCTGTTGCCTCACACGTACCGCCCCAAATTATAGTTAGTGGTCCATCGGGTTTTCCGAGATGAACAACTAGCACCTAGTGATAATCCATTACAATAATCCTAACCATAGAAATTTATCATTACGACATTTCTAAAATTTGGTCGGTTCTGCTTGGCAGTGTGCAATAAGTGTTCAATTTAATTCTGATTCTCAATGTCGGTTTTCATGGGTCAAGATGAACTTCTTCATCAGATCAAGTGTGTTAAAATGTCATGTACATAGTGACAGTGATCAATATGATGGTGTTAATTATGGGAAATTGTGGTAGTGTGTCAATCCTTAACCAAGTTTCCTTGTTATCGTAAATATTAAATTATTCATCAATGGGATTTTTGTTGATGAAAATACGACATTTTAATGTGTATTTGTGTTATTGTTGAAGTGCATCGAGACAATATAAGTCAATCGTTTTATTGGTGGCTTATGCAAGTAAGATTATCATCTGCTTTTTCATTAGAATTAACATACGGGTAGGGAAAAATTTCAACTCATCAAGCGATGGATTATTAATTCCAATTATTACTGAGGAAAGATCTATTTTGACAAGAGTATATCAGGTAGTTGATAGAGTTTGGTGAGTCATCAGTGAATTTGATAATGACGATCGTGATTGGCGCATCAACCGTAAAATAACTGAAATGAACTTCTTAAATTTTACTTCAAGAAACGCAAATCGTCGGTAGAGAGATTTGAATGCGAAGCCAAGCAATATAGTCTTAGCCGTCGCGCTCGGGGTTGAGAATATTTTTTTACTAATAACCAACATTGATTACTCCAGGAATTCATCGGAATGGAGTCAGGTTGATGCATGACAGCGATTCGTTGATTTTATGATGGGGTAGACATGAAATGTTCCAATCTGGTTTTATGCTGAACTGCATCACGATTATTTGTCACAAGTGACAACCTCTCGGACCAAACCATCCTCGTCAATATTATCAATTATTTTAAGAAACTTATTGGGAATGACCAGATATGACATAGACAGAGTTGTGGACCACGTGCCGGTTTGACACGCGGTATCCCGTGCGTAGAATCGTGTGTAGGGGGGTTTAAAACTCTCTGTATACCTCGCCACGTTTTTCTCCCCTATTTTTTTTCCATCCCCCACCAACATCCATAGCTCGTTGATTCGTTCTCCCCTCTATATGCCGTCCCTCTCATTCTCTCTTTCGCACTCTTTCACACTCATATGCTCACCATGTGCATACATACACACACTTTTACTGCCGGTATATGAATGCATTGAGCGCGTGTCACCCCCGAGTGACGTACGCAAAAATAACTGAATGAACGTCGACGTCACGCAACAAGAGGGCCGTGACGATTAAAACTTTTCATGAACATATGAATGTATTTCATATACCAATGGAAAATAAAATGGCGCGCGCACTTTGCATTTAATATTCATCAGTTGGTCGAATAGTATTGGGAAATTTTCTGTCATTTATGGGGAATGGGTTTTGGAGTGATAGAGGTGAAGATGCTGATGACGTTGGAATAATTATGGAAGTGGAATTAATCATACGGATAGGAGAATAAAATTTTCCAATTGATTACGAAATGAATTCCACGTCGATGATTATTTCAATGTCCATGTGAGGGAAAGATTATAAATAGTGAAAAAAGCTTCGTCGTTGTGTTTGCAGCTTGAAAAAGATGACAACATTGTTGCCAATAATGAGGATGAAAGTTCTAGACATTCGCAACAAAATCAAGAATAAATTGTTGGTATTACTTGCAATACCATGAGAAATGAATAGAAATAATCGTGTGAATTTGGAAAGTGATAAATTAAAATTGACATTGTGGCGCCGTCGGAACGTCTGAGATATTGGACAATAAAAAATGTCGGGTATGAATGTGTGGAAATACGGTGAGCAGTTTTATAACCAAATGTCCTGATTGCCTATGGATATATTCGGTCGTTGTAACGGCCAAGGTGGTGGTGGTAGCAGTGGTACCGCTGTAACTGGAACCGGTAGTGGTGGAACTATCAGGACAACCGCCGCCGCTGATTCGTCAGGAACAGGAAGCACCAACGATACAGTTGAGACAACTAGTTCAGGTGGAAGAATGCAATTGACAGGAGCATCAGCACCTGGGACTGCGGCATCGCCCGAGTCCGGGGTATCGCCGTTAGCTGATGCTTACACTAAGATGACAACAGATATATTGACAGAGCGAACACTTGGTGACTTTGTCAGTGAACATCCTGGCGAACTTGTCAAGACAGGTATATGAAACGCTTGTTGATGATCTTTGAAATCGTTGGATGATTCCTACTGAAACGGATGTTCAATGTTCTTCATTATCATTTTAGGATCGCCACATCTTGTATGTACAGTTCTACCTACACATTGGCGATCGAATAAAACATTGCCAGTGGCATTTAAAGTTGTTGCATTGGGTGAAGTTGGTGATGGGACATTGGTGACAGTTCGAGCAGGAAATGATGAAAATTGTTGTGCTGAATTACGAAATTCAACGGCGCTGATGAAAAATCAAGTTGCTAAATTCAATGACTTGAGGTTCGTTGGTCGCAGTGGAAGAGGTGAGTCATTTACAATTACTTTATCATTCGCAATGATTGAATCGTGGTGGTGGCCTTACCTTGTGATGAAACGCCTGGTTGAATCGCCGACTTGGAATATAATCGCAATGTCCGTGAATGAAATCGTAACACATTATAAATTCATTCAGATTGTACGATGAAAGTTGGTTGCAAGAAGTTTTCATTCATAAAAGACGAAAACCTTCGTAAATCCCCTTTCGTTGACAAAAGTCTTTGTGCACTTTCTGCTCCCGAATGGTGAAGAAAGTGTAAGAAGGATAGCAAATGTATATAAGAGGGTTGTAAGAAAATGAGGGTGCGACGGAAGAATTCGTCGTATAGTAAGGGTAGGTCGCGGATGTCTAAGGAATCACCCTCATTTTTCCTTACTCTCCCTTTTCGTTTTCTCCAACGAATAAAGTCTCCTTAAACACATCCTCACTCCTGATATAAATACACAATCAGTAAAAACGATTGTGCAGAGAGAGCTTTTGGATTCACCAGTTTGGAATGAACCCAACGTCTTTCATGAAGGCTTGGAGTGGGTAATGGCTTTTATTTGTCCGTGCCACCGCCAACTTCTCACAAACCATCATTCTCACACTCTCTTTTGTTCATTCGTTGTTTTCTCATTCCAATTTTCCCAATTTTCCCACTTTTACTCTTCGTTTAACATCATCTCCCTCGCAACCCGACAAAGATGCGTTACTTGTTTCGCAAAGTAATCAGCAGACGCAGCAGAGCATGGAGAAAACTATTTATACAAGCAAGACGATGATATTAATTGAGGTTTTGCTCAAGTTTCAATTAAGGTTATTAGCTCAAGTATGCCTTTTAACTTGGTGGCAAATGGCTATGGAAATAACTGCTTCAATCATGTTGATATAATCCAATATTCGGGGAATGAATTTATATTTGGAAATGCTTGGAATAATTATGCGATCCAATACACAACTTGATGATACATTGATTTACACAACAATTTCATCCTCTTGTTTTTCCATTCGCATCACACAAATGCAAGAGGGAATGAATCGAAGAATGATGAGAAGTATTAAGCATTCTCCACTGAATTCGGGGGGAATAATCAAGGATCTAGCAAGTCTACAGGAAAGAGAGATGCGCATCTTCTCGCACTCTCTTCAACATCCTTCATCCAAGCTTATGTTAATTCCATCCTCGTTCCCTGAAAACAATTGAGACTTAATCCCAGACAAATGACTGACGTGTTTGTAGTGAATTCACTTGCTCACTGTACCCCATCATTCTAGTCGTCCTCATTGGTAGATCAAACAAAGAACTCCTCAAATCCATCTTTCACAAATCCAAAGAACCAAAATTTCATCATCCTCATCAAACCACAAATCCTGAAATTCAACGCCCCAGCAACCAAATAAAAGTCTCATATCTATTTACATCCGTTGATGCTTCACATCAATCTACTTTTACACTTCTTCCAACAATCCCACAAGATAAAAATCACCTCAATCAAGTGGAACTCTCACTCCCTCAGTGAGCATTGAAAGCAGTTCAGTGTATATATCGGGAAGTGTCGAGCGTGGCCACAGGGTGGTTGGCCACGCGAGTTTCTCCTTCCTCTGCGTGATAACTTCCATGAAGGTTACGAGACGAGTCACGCAAACTCTGACGACTTGCGAATATATATATTTCACTGTTAGCAGATATATAACAACGTGAATTTAGAATACATCAAACATTTGCGTTATTTCTCTGACTTTCCCCATTTCTCCTTGCTTTCGACACGTCTATATGTGCATGTATTTTATATGTCGGAGAGAATTGGTACGCACAAACCAGACCTCGGGTATCACCCTCGGTGCCAGTCGCCAAAACCATTAAAAGTCTGGCCCTCTCTACCTCATGATCATGGTGTACACTTGCTTTTGTATACTCTTTCTATATATAGAAGTATATAATGTCTATACAGGTTTTTAAACGCTTCCCGTACACGATCAGACCCATGCTCACTACTCACTCCACACCCTTCTGTTCATTTGCCTTCAAACCCTCTGCCTGGTGCTGCTTCTTCTCCTTTTTTTATTCCAATTTTTACTTTTTCTTTCCGTTATCCACCCTCAGACTTTTTCGCTTATCGACGTATAACAAAGTGTACAACGAGATTACGTTTAGTCTTTCGCCAATCTTGTATGGTTGAATGATTAAATGTGTGAAGAGGAGCATGGAGCTGTTGAAGAGGAATTGGAATGAGAAATGAGGTAGAACTGTCATTGATATATATCATGGTCGTAATATTATTGGATATTGCTAATTAATTGTCTTTTTAGAGTTGATGGGAATGTAAAATCAGTCCTTTTTATGCAAGAATGAAGCTGTGTAATGGATTAGAAAATGCTTCAGCAATTCATTCGATTATGATGGTTAAAATGCAGTTGTGCTCCTCCCTTATCTATCTCATATTATGCGTGTGTGGCTCATACACTCTCAATACATTACTGCAACATAATTCGTTTAGTGCAGAGTTTCAACAGATAACCGGGTTTGTAAACTTCGGACAATACCGACAATGGATAGTCTACGGAAAAGCTTAATGGAGTACGGACATGGGGCGTCGGCGATGTAAGAGTGTTGATGCGATAGGGAACGTTGATGATATTCCTAAAATTGTCACAATACGATGCTCGTAGTCCTGATGACCAGTCACACATCTGAGATCCAAGAGGAGAAAATTGTTTCTCATGTGGGAAATTATTTGGTTTCTGTTCCAGGCAAAAGTTTTACATTAACGATAACTGTGTCAACATCACCACCTCAAGTGGCAACTTATACTAAAGCAATTAAAGTGACTGTGGATGGGCCGAGGGAGCCTAGATCCAAGACCAGTGAGTATCACTGTAAGCATTGCTTTATAATTAATTATTTGACTATCAGTTAATGTAGAGAGAATGAGTTTGTTCAATATTGAATTAAACCTTGAATGAGTCTGTATGAAAATGCAACAATCCTAGATGACATCTTGAGAATTTACACAAAGTTAATTATCAAACTCATGCGCAAGTGTCTTCCATCTTGAACAGTTCAAATATTCAACGAGCAATAACGTCTTATTTATAACAGACGACATAACATACATAACCTGCCATGAGCCATGAGCAATGGACTTTATAGAATAGAAGACATAACGCTGATGAAGGGGCTGGCATTGTGGGGTATATCGCACATAGTGATATCGTACGTTGCTTAAACCACCGCCTACAAACTTGGTGCCGTCTCCACAACCTCCACAACACACAATGCCCGCGCACCACTTATTCTCCCAGCTCTTAGGATACTCCCTTACTTACTACCCTTTTGGGGCATACAATTACCGAAGGAGTTGGGAAATTCACTGGGTTTGGGCGCGGTTGTCGTTGAAGTTGCCGCGAGTATACCACCAACAAGGACCAAGTGTATAGTCGTGTGTGTATGTCGTACAGTTAGGGATGGAAGGTGTTACCTAGTTTGTTCCCTAACTTAGCACACCTCGCATTATCTCAGTGCAAAGCTACAACTACTACCACTATCAACCTATAATACTTGGGCATCAACAAAATTGTGTTATCCAAAACTACCACCCTGTTCTCGTGTCTTCGTTGTTGCCTTTTGTAGAAGGTGGTACCTTGTCATCATACATTGATTATGAGATTTCCTCTTCCGTGTAGGTTAAGTTAGTTATTTGGAGGGTTGAATCTTCATAGTAGATGCTACGGCCAAAAATAGGGTAGTGAGTTTTGTATGAGTGTGTTGAAGTATGTCTATGTACATTGAGCAAGGTGAATACATTTTATACATACACACACTCCAAACCACATCCGCCACCGTGGCCGCATCTGCGGACCACCCACCACGATCCCTACTCTGCTCAGTTCACATTATTATACCCATGAACAACGTCTTTGACTTTGTAATTTTTATCGCAATTTTTTCTGCATTATTGTGATTATCATCTTTTTCTCCATCAGCGTCTTTCGTCTGCTTTGGGGATTAATTTTATCTCTTGGTTATATTCAGGTATACTTTCAAGAATTGTAAACTTCTAGTTCAAAGCGTTCATGAAACCAGAAGAGACATAAACTTCATTTATGTATTTGTCTTTCTGCATATATGGTCGACTTCTTTCTCTATTTATTCCGTGTCTGGTGCGATGTCACATTTGCTACCTCCTTCTGCAAGTTCCATCGAAAACTTCTCAGTCTTCCTATCATTCATCATCAAAATATCCAAGGAAATCACCGAAGGAAAATTTGCTGATTGAGGGTTTGACAAAGTGGACAATGAATTAATGACACAATTTCTCCACCACCATTTCTTCTCCTCGTACCAAGTTACAGAATACTTGGTATGCTGTCTATATATCCAGAATTGGAAGCACCATTGGCAATAGTGAGCTTTCTCTATACGGCGCCCCACAGAGCCTCTCTCCGGAGACTTTGGTTGGCGCTTACGTGGACGCGGTTTGACACCAGGATAAATGAGTCTTGGCCCAGGCACTGTTGTGCGCTTGGTCCCCGCGTTCTATAGCCCAGAGGGTTGTAATTAATTAAACAAGCAATTCATTACACATTCAACCCCGCTGCTCTTCGCCTCCCTCTTTCTCTCTTACCATTCCCTTATACCTCCCTAAAGGTAACCGCCGTTTGCACCACCCAAGGAAATTGATTGAGAAGGGTTTCCCCTATACCCCAACGGCGACTAAATTATATCTATACATTCAGCAATACAGTTTTTGTTCACAATTGTACACGACAATGTGTTCTCCATTTTCTTCTGTCTCCAAAATGTCCAAACACGTCCTTTGAGCGTTCACATGTGCACTTGTATATAATGAACATCATGGAGAAGTTCAACGATATATTTAACGAAGTTGCCTGGTGAGAGCTATTTGATGTGTCGCAAAATGAGAGGCTGTCGATGACAGCTGGCCTGATTCTCTTGGCAGGACAATACTTTGGGAAGACGACTTTGAAAGGGTCCAAGATAAAATCGATAAGTGAGACAACTTATCTATCTATTGGAATATATACAAAAGATTCATCCGGTGTTCATAGTGGATACATCAAATTGTGATAGAGTGTTTGGTAGTGGAAAAGTTCAAGCGGCAGTTCCAGTGGAAATGCTAGAAAATTGCGATAATTTTTTTCCCTGCAAGTTGGAAAGTTGGAATATCAGCGCAAGTTGATTCACTGGTTTGTCCTGGGACAATTTTGGAACTGCAAAGTGCTGAGACGCTGAAATCATTTGCTTTTATTTGGAACAATGTTGATGCTTCTGTGTATAGGAACATCATTATAGTCAATCGCCACTGGTGTTTAATGAGATCTTTGGACAGATGTTCTATTGCAGACATCAGTATTTCCATATCATCGTTGTGTTTATTGTGTCGCAGTTCTGATCGTGTCTGCGCAGATACTCGACAAACTGGCGGAAATTCTGGTTGGTGAGAGTTAGAATTAGGATTTGGATTGGATTATCGTGAACGACGTCATATATATCTGGACCTGTTTCTCTCGTGCACATTGAGGATGAGAATTTCTCTCCGTCGCTCTCATCATTGGATATATTTGGCTATCGTTGGATTTCGGATGGTCTCCAGTGCCTTCAGCATTCGTAACTCGGTCTCTATATTCTCTACTGTGCGCTCTCATTGTCCAACAGATGAATGAATGTGTATGAACAGCAGAGCAAAGAGAGAGAAACCTAATCCTATACAACTCTCACCCTCAATGTCCCTCCGAAACGTAGTCGTCTGCTGGGACGTCTTTAATTGCGTTGCCAATACTCTCTCGATAGGAAATAAAAAAGAGTGAAATGAAGCAGCGAAATAAAAATTTATCGTATCGAAGAGTTGTGGGAATTGTCGAAAGAGGCAATCGCTTTGTGCATCCACCTGGGGATTTTTCTGACCAATGCTAATTTTCAATTAATTCGTAACACACTTGGTGAATTTTAGAATTCACCAAGTTCTGAGGGATTCCCCCTGAAAGAAGAGTCGGTACTCTGAATTCATACAATCAGATCATCTTAGTAATTCATTTTGGGAATGAAAAAAAAATTAATTAGCAACAATGGTTTCATTCTACTGAAATATAGAAATGTCCCGTTTAATTAGAATCATCTGACGAATTTGCGAGTGAATTTAATGAGAACAGGCGCATGGTTGATGGCAGTACTATCATTTCTAGGGCATCAACAGCAATTTCATGCGTTTGCATTCGCCTCGCAGAGGGGCACACCATTTTTCGCATCACCATTAGTCGATTCACTGCAGCCATTGCCAAATCCGTTGCAACCATTGCCAAATCCACTCCAGCCACGGGATCCATTGTCATCATTCAGACATGCAATGCCAGGCAACTGTCAAAGTGAGTAAAATAATATTAAATTATCTAACCCAGTTGATCATCCTTCCCACAGTCTCTAGCACACCCCTTTCTAGCAACTAATTGAACTAGAACCAATTCAAATCGATACACAACATGCTCAATAAGTCTCTTCTGGATGGAGCTTCTCCCTAGAAGTGTGAACCCAACCATTGTCAGCATAAAAATGAGAGAAACTGAAATATTATAATAAAATAATGAACGGAAGAAGATTGAACGAGACTCAGTAAATAGTCAAAAAAATCTGAATAAACCGAGTAAACTTTTTTTTTACAATGTACATCCCTCGAACCTAATGAATTTCCTGAGATGAGTGCATCAATAGCTGTATACAATAAATAAAAAAATGAAGATATGCATGCAAACAAAAATTCGCGAATATATCCAACATATCAGCGAACGTAAATATTTCACTTATTAATTTTTTCTGCATCCTCGTGAGCCCGACTACACTGGATAGCATATCGCTTGCGGTTCATGGTCTGACGAAATTCATCGACTTCGATATCCATAACCGGCCTTTCATCGTACCATCACTCTGAGTGTGTGTTCTATGTGTACGTGAGCACTACATCCCTTTTACCTCACCACCTGAAATTATCCTCACAGCCACAGTGAACGGGCCATTCAAATTTATTTCCACCCACCTCACGAAGTAACTTGCACACCACAGAGAATGAATAAAAATAAAAATGAATACGAAATAAAAATGAACGAGTATATATTGGAGAACAAAAATAAAAATGCGTACAACGTCCGCCAAGCTCCTCGGGGGATTGCGAGGAATTCGTTAGCGTGCATGCACTGTCGAGTTAAAGGTTGAGAGAAGCAGTGGTGGCTGTAGCTTTATAGAATGAGGGTTGAAAGAGGATGCAAAGAGAAAAGTATATCAGCGCGTTTGGGTTCCAGTATTTAGGGTTATAGGAGGAGCTGTAGAGCCACGAGACGACGGGCCAGTGGTGCTCGTCGAGGCGAACTCTCGGTTATTTGAGTTGGCCGTATCTACTGCGAGCCACGGTGATGTGTACCAACCCTTTGATCTCTCTGTCTCACCCTATATAGATATTCCCTGTGTCCATTTCGCCTCACACTGCTGACCATCCACCAACTCTCATCCTCGTGTTGTTGGCAAATCTATTTTCCAACTCTGCAATTTCAATTTCCCAATGAAAAATATATTCCCTCGATATGAATTAAAAATCAAACTTGATTGATTCATCAATCAATCAAACAGTGAAGATAACAAAGGAGCAGGTTCGACAGCTGCGTATGACAATTGCATTAATGCATAGAAATAAAAATGGACGTGTATGTAAAATTTCTTGGTTATAGACATGTCTCAGTTTGGATTGACACCTGGCAATTCATGGGGTTATGGAAGTACTGCTGGTTATGCTGGATATTTACCAGGTCCACTTTCATCATGTGCTGCTCAAGCATCATTTCCACCACCGCCACCACCACCTCCTCCACCACCAGCGCCTACAGCACCTACATCATCTTTAACGTCGTTTGTTGGTGCGACATCCATGAGCACACCTACTGCACCAGATTCCACTGGTGGTGCTACAGTTGCGACAGCTAATAGCAGCAGAACGCCACAGCATGATGCTTTTTCAAGTGTTTCATCATGTAAGTCTTCCAAATTATGATTTTGTAGACAGTTTAACGAATCGTTTGATTTTTCATCATGATGTGGAGAAGGAGTGGATCAATTTCAGACAGTTATGAGATGATATAATTGCGAATTTCTATTTTTCGTTCTTGATGGCCAGAGAAGCAAATATTTCCAATCAGAAGAACCTTCCATGCCACAATTGAACGCAATTACAGAAATAAAAGATGACGATTGTTTTACTTTGATTGCAGTGGTACCAGACACCACAACACCTGGTCAAGCAGATCCACTCGATCCATTAAGCACTTTAATGTCTGGTACAACAACACAACGATATCACGATTACGTTTCACCTCGTTCACTTTCAACTGATTCAAACACAACTGATAGTCCCGTTCATGAAGAAAATTTTGGACAAAATTATGGCAATTATTTTCCAACACCTGGAGTTTTACCAAGTATTCTTTATTCACAAATATATGGAAATCAATTCCAGAATTCAGACAGTCCTGAACAAACAGCAGTGGCTGAAAGTTGCAATGTTAGACAAGAAGAAGTAAGGCCGGACAACAATGTCTGGAGACCTTATTAAATCATTTAAAATTTAATGTGCAAATGTTTGGGTGCTCATGATAAAATATCGGACACAATTGTGCGTACAGCGATGAGTATGTGTTCTGTGTGTCTATTTGTGCATACTGTATGCCTGATTGTATATGTATGTGTAAATCATTTATTCTCTCCTCTTTGACAATTTGTAAATGAATATTGTAGGGTCAAAGGACAACTCTTGGGCATTAACCTTGTAATCGACTTGTAGGACGAGAATATGAAAAAGGATAACAAAGTTTAATAATGACTAATTCATTATAAACGCAAGTTGAAGTGACGAGCGTTTCAGTGATACTAAACAAAAAGTTCATCTGATTCCATTGGTTGTGTCCCACGATTATCAACGAAAATATTAGCGAGAGAGTATCATGGCAAAGTGAATAAATAAATGAATAATTAAATTAATTGAATAATGTGTATAATTGCCAGAATATTAATCATGAGAGCGAGACTGAAGTATATGTAAATAAAATTGTACATATTGGCCAAAAAAAAAAAATATCTCAGTGTGGCAATGAGTGCAAAACCCAAAGGATTCTGTTGCCTTTGTGTTTATTCTAATTTTAATTATTACCACCTAAAATTATTAATTGTGTTCAATAATTTTTGCATATTACAAGAGGGATCAGTGCAATATTCTATTGATATTTTTTATATTTTATTCATTAGTTAAATATATCTCACTCTGTCTCTCTGTCTCTCTGTCTCTCTGTCTGTCTGTCTGTCTGTCTGTCTCTCTCTCTCTCTCTCTCTCTCTCTCTCTCTCTCTCTCTCTCTCTCTCTCTCTCATCCCCTTCTCTCAATGACTCGCAATTCTTTCACGAACGTTTGAGAATTGACAAAAAACAATCCTGGCTTTGAAAAATGAAGTAAAAGAGATACAAAAATCGAAAATAAAAATAAATAACAATTACAATATTTCCATCTGAATAATAAAATTATTATTTCCCATAAACATATCTATATCGACTTATTGTTGTGGTAGTTTTTGACCCAGTCGAATAAAAACTGTATTGAAAGAACATGAATTTATTTATTCTATACCCAAAAAGCAAAAGTTATCTCCTCTTTAATTATCCCTGTTGTCTTCGCTTCCTCTTGATCATTTTAATTGTTTCATAGACAAGTTCACATTTATTTATATAAATTTAATAT
>JABMBR010010241.1:0-43335 GCA_018881525.1 Meteorus sp. PSUC_FEM 10030008
TTTCCCCCCCCCCCCCCCCATCAATTTCTTTGTGAATATTTTCTGCCTCGTTCCTCTTGATATCCTTCCTCGTGTAATTTTTTCTTTGACCAATTGTTCGTCATCCCATTCATACATTCCATCCTTTATCATTCATCCTTTCAAGTATTTCCCTACAAATGGTCTTTCACCACCAATTTTTCTGCAGATTCTCATAAATAAATTTATAAACACCCGAAGAAAAAAGTATGAAAATTGCAATTTCAAAAAGGTCATTGCCTTATACAGCAATGATATAATGGCTCACCGATTCGTAGTAAATATATTGTGTAGTCCACTCGATAGAGTCAATCGTTTCAACTACACATACATACTCCGTCCTACAGTCGTTGGTGTTTCTACATATTGCCCTCCATGCATATGAAGCCTACACACACGCTCGGTGAAAGCGTCCAGTACGCGGATAACACATAATACCATCTGGCAAAATAGATTCGGCTCGAACTCTCGGACCGCGCCTACAACTTGTTTGGTTGTTTCACTCTGTATATAAAATATCAACAGATTTAAATCCTTCAACTGCAACTGATAACAAAACATTCACAATATAAAAGTATTCATCCATATTAATTTCACTGAATGAAACAAAAGAAATCAAAAAATATTTATCAACTGATTCAACAGTACTCGTTTGAAAGAATATTTGTTTGCTCATGGGATAATTATTTGTTATACACATCCGCATTCATTGTTCTGGTTCTCACGGAACCATCGAATAAGGAGTATAGGTCATCCGGATACAAGAATATTCATATTGTTCTTGATCATTTATGAATTATTTATTCACTCTTTCATTTTTATTTTTTTTTCTGCTTTGTTGATTGTATTTATTGTTTCTTTTCTTATTATTTTTGTGAGATTTATTGTATCAATTGATTCGCCTTTCTAACACAAATTGCAAACTCTCTTATTAGATTACTGTGATGAGTCAGTTTGTGTGAAATAGAATTTTCCAATTCTTGTTGTACACCTCGTGTCAGTATTTTTTGCCCTCGTGGCAATGGGTGAATTATTATTTATTATTATTGCTGGTTCTTTTTCTTATTTTCCCAATAATGAAAGATAATTGTAGGTTATGTTGGTTGATGTTAGTTGTTTATGTCGGACGCGAGAAAATGAAGAGTTTGAACTACTGCTATACAGTGAGATTAATGATTGCAGATTGAGTTCACGATACAGCGAAATGAATTGCTATGATATGAACGTATCGGTTTATAATTTTGCTCTTTTACTTTTCTTCTTTTTATTTATTTATTTTTTTTTTTTTCATGAGATAATTCAATATGGGGTTTTTAATTTCACCGACAAAGGTCACGAGACTCGCTGACAAAATATGATGCAGATTGTTTTATTTTGCTTCTTTTTGTTTATCCAATGTTCACATTTGTATGAGAATATTTGTTCTATGTAGATGGAATAGCTGATTGGATTACGAAAACTCACGAGATTGAGACAATGTTGCAATATATAGAAAATTCTCGTGGTAAGAATGTGCATGTGGATTACTTTGTGCGTATAAATGTGAGATGGTGTACATGGTATTCTATTAAAAAAATGCAAGTTTGTAGCGTAGGTTGTTGGAGCGGAAGATGAACTCACATTCTTGACGATGTCGACTTCTTGAGAAAAGTTACCTTTTTCGTTGATTGTTGACGTAATCGTTGTTGCGTGTTTGTGTTCAATAAGCAGTTGGTATTATGGTAGGCGATGCAATATCATGATTATTTGTGCCGATTTACATTTTTCTAACCTTTTATTTGCTTGTACAATTTTTTTTCCCACTAGTTCTATTGAAGAACAATTATGGAAATGAATTATTATTCTTAATAAATTGGTGCATCGTTTTTATTTATTTTTCATTTGGTTCGGTTTTCGTTATTTGCAAGAAAATATGAATTGACGAGTTAGTCGAAAAAGTTTTGATGCATTACGAAAATATTCATAGTGGATGACGGTGATGTTTTGCTTACTTTGAATGAATCTTCCAACTCTAAATTCAGTTCCACAGTTAGTACAATATACTCAATGAAATAAAATTGTTTTTTTAATCAAGAAATTATACTTCCTTCCTTCAAGATTGGATCCTTGTCTAAATCTTTGAAACCCAATTACAAATCGATCAGCCTAAAAGGTGAAACATAATTTCTCGTTTTGAAAAATTTCATTCAATAAACTGAATAGAACAAGACAATTCTACGAGTTACAACACGGAAATCAATTCGTCATGGGATTGGAATCATTTTTGAATGTTTATCGCGCAACGAAATACATTCATAACTCTCTCATTCATAAAAATGGAGGAAATAATTCGCCAACCAGCAGTCCAAACGTTTTATTATTTGTTAGAATAACCCACCCATACGTAAACAGTGCAGCGAATTATCTCCACATGATATAATGATTTTTACCTAGATCTTTGTGATCTGATGATATGTTCAGGATATATGAGAATAGTAGTGATATATTGTGCGTATGAAATATGAATTTATGAGCGTGTGCTTGAGGCACACACTTTCTGTCTGAATAATTGTACGTATTAGTCACTTATATAAGTAGCGATATATTATTCACATTTTCTCTTGCCCTCTGGACCTCTTATCAACTATCGTTACATTATTTATGGTGTATTTTTTCATTGTTATTAGACCACCTTCTTCTGGAGCTCATACATGTATAACATATGATGCTGTCAATCGTGCATATTATGATGCAAGAAAAAGAATTAGTAAGTAAAAATATTATGAATAAATATTTATATTTATTGGAATTAATTCGTTGTATATTTCATTTATTAATTTCGTTCCAGTTCATTATATAAATCCCTACCGGTTTTATGACAATGTTGATCCATTTATCAACCATTATCACAGTGAATAATGTTTATAAAGTTTGTTTTCTTTCTTCGCAATTTTCTGATATGATTGACGATTTCTCTGCAATTTGATTGAGTCTGTTCTTTCATGAGGGTGACAGTCCTACAATTCTATAATCATAAATTACTTTTCATTTTAATAGATATCAATCGTTAAACATGATCATGACATTCCACACAAATAAATTCCCTGTAAATCTGAAAAACCAAATTGAATTATTGGTGAATCATTCAACATTCGTGTTACGTTGTAATTAGAAATACTTCCGTTGATATTATATGAAAATGAAATTGGTTTATTGTAGACGTTGCACAACCAACAAATGAGAAATGGAAACCTGAATATCTCGCTACTGTGGGTGAACTTTTGCTCGACATTTCTGTGACACTGGCTCACCAGTAAATATGAATTTAATACTTAAATTTGATAGCCAATTAAAAATGTGAACGAGTAGTGATTACATTCATGACACACTATCTGTTTAAGATATGGACTGACAAGAGAAGAAATTGAAAATGGTTTGCCCTTACTTGATACCAGCAAGACACTAATCCATGAAGTTTGCCCAGCATTTCTCAGTAATGTTGAATGCGTTGCTGGTAAATATCGTCGGTTTGATGGTCTTTGTACGAATTTGGAGAATCCAACATGGGGCTCATCGCTTTCAACATTTACACGGTAACAAATGATGTTAAACATCATCCGAAAAAGAAAGAGACTAATTTTCAATGGATCATCAAATATAAACGCAATAATTATTTCCGCAGAATGATGCCACCAGCTTTTTCTGATGGCATGACTGCACCACGAATTTCATCATCTGGTAATAATTTACCATTGTCACGTGTTGTATCAAGAACAATGCATCCTGATGATGGTTTTCATGACCATGCCGGAACTGTAATGGTCATTGCATGGGGACAATTTATGGATCATGATTATACACTCACTGCAACACCTCTTGGTGAGATTTGGTAGATTATTAGACAATATCGTCCATGAAAACTCCAGAGAACAATTCCCATTGAGGAACTTCAGAATCCACCGAACATTTGAGTCAAACTGAAAAAGAAGGAAAAGTGCTAATACTGATTGGACATTTTGTCATATCATTCATTCATGATATTATTTTCACAGACACTGCAAAAATCTATGGTGAATCAGATCAACTCTTGTTCTCTTCGTGGTAGTTGAGGTTTCTACTGAAGGGATGAACTTGATCTGCATATCACAGCTGTGTCGATTCAAATATCTTGACGTTTTTTTTATGAAGATCCTGTTCTGAATCAAACACTAATTTCAGATGAAATTTAAGACTTTTCAACCTAAAATGAATTTTTCCACCTTGCAGCCAAGGTGGAAGCAGTCAATACGGGATGTTGATATAAGTTTGTTCGATTGGATTCGCATTTATCAATCTTTCCTGAATGTATACAATAGAGGAACAATTTTTTCTCCCTTAAAGTTTCGATTGATGTATTTATGACCATCTTATTATTCGATTCAACGTTATTCAAAATAACCATTTGTTCTTAGATCCGCTGAATAGGAATGATCCTGAAGAATGTTGTGGACGTCCACCACACTCGAAAAATCCATACTGCAATGAGATCATTATACCAGAAGACGATTATTTTTATCGATTATTCAGCGTTCGTTGCCTTGATTTTGTCCGTGCATTCCCAGGAGTGCGACCAGGTTGTCGTCTAGGTTCTCGTGTACCATTCAATCTTCTCACTGGTGTTCTTGATGGCAATACAGTTTATGGAATCAGCGAAGAATTTTCTAGGTATATCCAATCATCAATCACACTTGACAATAATAAATCACAATTAACCTGATTCGCTTCAATAAGAAATGACAATGATAATCGAATGTTTCTGCTAACAATGTCTCTCATTAATTCACCATTTGATAGCTTCATCAATATTTCATTCCCTTAAAAAGTTTGATCAACTCATACTGGACTGTTTTCTCCCTAGTGCATGTTCAATTCCCAAATTAGAAGTCTCAGAAACTAACTCTACTCATGAGATAAATATTAAAGCACACTGCATTCATTTCTTTCAACGATTCATAAATATTCTCCAAGTAAGATATACTCCCATGGTGATTTCTGTTGTCTTGTCTATGCATTTATGTTTCCATACGATGAAATATTGTACCATAAAATTACATAACCAACAAACATAGACATTCATCAATGAATATATGTAGAGGTTACCTTACACTTGTTATATTCATCTTTATCTGGTAATTCGTGAGATTTCAATTGAATATTTTGTATATACGTTACACACATAGTAAATAAATCATTCATGATCGCGACAACAGAAGATTGAGTGTATGGATAAAAGTCAATCGTACTCGTCAAACAGTTTGTGAACATTGGCAAGAAGTCCATAACTCTCTATAACCAATAAATAAATAATCGAATATAGATAGGTATATAAATTTCAATAAATAATTTATACATTTCTTTATTTATCTTACAGAAAATTACGAACAGGCTACGCAGGATTATTGCGAATGAATCCAGTATTTTCAGAGTATGGGTTGAAAGATTTACTACCACTGAAACTTGATATACCTGATGAGGGATGTACACGACCAAATAAATCTATGTATTGTTTCGAAGCAGGTGATGAATGAAATGAGATTTTCATATGATTTTATACATTGATAAGTAGGAATAGGTATTGATGAAATGTATCTCTTTCTTCATTGTAAAACCACCGGACTATTTTGAGAAGAGTTGGATCGCGCTTTCTAATCGATTCTGGAATGAAATAAAACATTTAATCGGTCACAAGTTGTAACACATTCGTGTTATATTGCATGTCCACAAGGAGCACGCGCGTGACTCTCGTTAAATCTCATGGGATTAATGCTCAAGTTGCCCCGCGGGTAATTCAAGAATGTTCAAGAGGGGTTAATGTACCGTCCATTTAGAATATATGAAAAGATATTACGCAATTGCCCCCTGGAGAACAGCATTCCTGCCCTTATAAGTCCATGAAAGGACTTTTCTTTTCATTCATTTATTCTTTGATGCATCAGATTTGGGCGCATATTAATTTCAAAATGAGAAGTGGAATTTTGAGGTTATTAAATTGTTGATTATGTTATGAAAGTTACGTTTGGATTGTTATATACAGTTGATACGCAAATGATACGTTGTTATGGTTAATGATTGTGATTCAGATTGAGTAATTCTCGAATGTAATCGAACATTTTAATTTCGTAGGTGAAATTCGTGTGAATGAGCAATTGGTTCTGACATGCATGCACACACTAATGGCCAGAGAACACAATCGTGTTGCTAAAGCATTGGCACAAGTGAATCCACACTGGGATGATGAAACATTATTCCAAGAAGCAAGACGTATAAATATTGCTGAAATTCAACATGTGACGTTCAACGAATTTCTACCAATTTTGTTGGGTAAAGATGTCATGGAGAAATTTGGATTGTTGTTGGAGAAACATAATTATTGGGATGGACATGATCCTAATGTGAATCCTGGTGTTATTGATGCATTTGCTGCAGCCGCATTCAGATTCGGTCATTCGTTGTTGCCTACAGCCGTTGAGAGATGGAGTAAAGCACACAAATTTATTGGTGAGAATTGATGAATGAAAAAAGCAAAAATCAAAGATAACCGATGAATGATGTGATCACCATTGTGTGTTATTTTGTTAAATCATTTTTACTTCGGATTGTGTGCAGCATCAAAACGTTTGTCGGATTTGATTAGGAGACCTTGGGATCTCTATCGTGCTGGAGTTATTGATGAATATTTCATGGGACTGATGAATCAAGTTGCTCAGGCGATGGATGATTCAATTACTCAAGAGGTAAGTTTACGAAAATGTTTCCAATCAATAAATATGAAACTATATGAAAGACAGACAATTTATCGAGTGTATTTCTGAGTGTTTGATAGAAAGATTAATTTAATTTCTGAACTGTATTTCGACTCCGAGATCAGTGTGCATGAAATTCTTGGAATCATTCGTAGTCATTATATGGTGAGAGATTGAGCTGGAATAGAAAGAAAGGAAGATTTTAAAATTATGAGGGTAATTACCTGTTTCCATGGCATCGGGCATCGACTTCCGTGTCTTAAATATTCCAACAAAACAATTTTACTTGAATAGAATTCCTCACGTATACATTTCACTACATGGATTATTGCCATGAAAAACTTCCCATGGATACTTTCTCACACGAAATTGCATGTTACATCCATAATCGTCCAGAACAACTCAAACAATTGATACAATAGTGATATAATAGAAATAATAAAATTTGCAAAACCGATGAATAAATAACGCATAAATTGAAGTCCTCTTCTTCATCGGATGATCATTCTCACTCTCTATAACGATAGCCATATGAAATTGAAAAAAATTCCGGTTCTGGGATGTTTCATTAAAACTCGCCGCGATGTTATTGCTCGATTCATATATCGAGAATGTTCTGACACGGGATGGAGAAACAAAAAAACAAATGCTCAAGATGAAAACAATAATATATATTCTTTATTGAGAGAGCTATTTCTTATCTTCCAAAGAAGAATGATTCCATGGTATAAATTTGCAATAGTAAGTGTATGATGATTTTATTCTCACAGGTTACCAACCACTTATTCAAAAAAGTTGGCGCTCGATTTGGCATGGACTTGGTGTCCTTCAATATGCAACGTGGTCGGGAGTTCGGTATACCGAGTTACATGGAATTCAGAAAATTCTGTGGACTACCTGATGCACATACGTTTGATGATCTATTTGGTTCAATGCCAAACGAAACAATTCGCCGTTACAGCTCGATATTCCAGTAAATCATTAATGAAATATTCATGCACTATCAAAATGAATAATTGACTGAAAATGTGATGATGCATTCAAATGAAATCGAATTCTTCAATCCTTTTTTTTTGCAGACATCCAGCGGACGTTGATCTGTGGTCTGGAGGCGTCTCAGAGCGCCCATTACCAGGTAGTATGCTCGGGCCAACGTTCGCCTGCGTCATCGCAACTCAATTTAGCAATTCACGACGGGGAGACAGGTTTTGGTATGAACTGCCAAACCAGCCTTCATCATTTACACTAGGTAAATAATTTTTTATTTTCTATTTACACATTGTATGACATCAACTGTATGCATACTCGTTTGAATCGTGTGTGGATTCCATTAACTCAACGTTAATTTTCCTCGTTTAGATCAACTGAATGAGATCCGTAAATCAAGATTATCACGACTCATTTGTGACAATACTGATCTTATCGATACAATACAACTCTTTCCCATGGTTCTTCCTGATCATGAAATGTAAGTTGTTGATTGGTATCTATTGATGGAAACGTTGAAGGATAATCACGACAGTGATGACAGTAAATTATCATTCATTTATTTTCCTTCACTTCTTCCTTCATTATTGTTGCAGTAATCCAAGAGTTCCGTGCAAAAGTGGTGTATTACCTTCAATGGATTTCAGTAAGTGGGCCGAATTTCCTGCTACAAGTCACGCAGCCCAATACGTGAGTAATTTTGCAGCACCGTATGGTCAATTGGGCAAATGAAAGTATCATCAATTACGATTAAGATATTGGATATTTATAGCTATTGGAGAAAATTCCAAGATGGTTATGATGTAGCGGGCGTTGTTGAAAACACGTAATAAGCACTGATTAATAATTATCACAGCATTTACCACCATCAATCAATCCCACTTTCAGAAAATTTATTACACTCATCATCATTCAACGTCATGTGCATATGTAAATGTTTTAGTCAATGCATTTATGAGAATCAATCGATGAATATTTTACGTGTATGTTCTTCGACGTGAACATCATTCATGGAGATTATAAGAAGTAATAAAATGTCCAATCGTGTTTGGATTCATTGCAACCATATTAATATATCACACACAGAACAATGTTAGTTAGTAAATGTATCACCCTTTTTTTTTCTTTTTTCATATTTTTGTTATGTAAATACATGAATGTATAATGATGCTTGTGCCTTTTCATAGAATTTTTGATATTATCCATATAATATATAATTATTGTCACCGATTGTCATTGCACTTGATAAGTAAACAATCGTTATTATTGATTTTTGTACATATTGCTAATTGTTGGATTAAGATTATGAGACAAAAAAAAATAAAAATAATTGATCGTGAAGTAATTTGGTTATTATTATCAATCCATTGAGCAATAATTCCACGTTTCGTCATGACAAGATATTGTTTTCATTTAATTCTCAATTTTTTTCGCAGACAAATAAAATTTCTGTTGGTTCTGAGAAATTGTCGAAATCAACAACAATAAATGAATCATCAAGAATTAATGCTGACGAATCGATTTTCGAAGTAATTCTTAAGTTCCAACGTATTAATAATTCTGCGAGAGTGGTACGGAAGAAACGTTCTGTTGAGGTAAACAACAACAGATTTAATAGCAAGCAAAAGAACAAAAGATATTCCAGTTTGGCGGATGTTGGTGTCAAGCGTGAAATGCATGATCCTAGTGCAGTAACGAAGGGAAAATCTGATTACACGCGAGTTATCAAAGATTGCAAGGATGCTGAAGCCAGTAAAATTGCAGATTTGAACCGGATTCCAGAAAAATTAGAGTATATGAAAATTGTTGTAGCACCATTAAATCATACAGATACATCGAAAACAAAAGTCACGAAGAGAATTGTTGAACGTGAATCAGATGTAGCGGCACCGTCGACAAATAAATCCTACATGAATCTTCAAGACCATCAAATTGCAAAGCAGGAACTTCTGGATGCGATTAATTCTTCTGTCAGTGAATCTGATACAACTTATAACCCCAGAAATATTCCATATGTTTTTGTACCAGATTACACTGATAAACGTGAGGAAAGTTTAGATGAGAAGGATCGTGAAGTCGCCATAATCAAGGAGAAATACAGGAGCAGCAATGATGATGTGGATAACGATGCCATTGACCCTGATACACCTTCAAATGTTGAGGAAGAGGAGGGAGCTGAGATACGTAGCAAAAGTGAAAGTAGTGCGCAAATTAATGAGGATGTCGACCGGAAGGTAAAAAAGCAACTGGTCGAGTCAGAGAGTGCTGAAGAAGGTGAATCGAATGAATTCAGGAGGCAATTGCAGAGTAATGAAGAACATAGTGGTGAGTTATCAAGTGCTGAGGACAAAGGAGATATTCAAGATGATGCGAAAGAGTCTGCAGAACAAACATCATCTTTTGAACCCATCAAGTTTGACATCAATGAATATAAACAACCATTCAATCTTGATAAATTCATCAGTGACATGTTTCATCATGATAAAAATAAAGATTTGAGAGGCGAAAATGGAAAAATGGCAAACAGACGATTCCTAGATAGAGCAGGTGATTATAGTTTCAAAGAAGATGAAGACTTTTTCTCACCATTCAAATCATCAGAACATCATGAACGATATTTAGGTAAAGATAGCCAGTTATCTCATTCTATTATTAACGATGGAATCAGCAGTGACACCAAAAAAGGAGACTTTCAAATTCTGAACGAAGAACATGGCAACGTTAAAAACAACAAGCATTTTAAAATTTTAAATGGTGATGTTGTAGATCAGAATGATGAGAAAAAAAACAAACAAAATGGTGAAAGTCATGAAAGAAAACGTAAGAGTAAGACATTCAAAAATTGGACAATGGGATATGAATATCCATCGGTTAAAACAACTGTTATCTGATTCGATCCAGCAATAATGCGCACTATTTTGTTTTTCTTTCAATGTTCATTTAAGGGACCAGCACAGTATATTCATTTCCGCGTGGGATACAACTAAATTTAGCTCCACGATTCATATAATAATATATATATATGCGTGTATGAATTCCTAATAAAAAATGATCATAATTTCAATATCAATGTACTACGAATGTCTCTTTTATCGGCTCGTACACCCCACCATGTAAGAGCCAAACCGCTCTGCCTCAAATCTTCTAAAAGAATAAATACATTTCCCATCACTGAATCTCTTCGTTCTTAATTAAATGAGAATGGCGGAAATACCGGAAACCAAATCGTATCATCGTAAATTGCAATTCTCCGTAGGGGTACTTTTTCTCCGTCCTAATAAAGACATTTCATTCCGTATAAAAGCCTGAACTGAAAGACAATCCAGCATCATTCGAGAAGTACCTCAACAAGGCAGTATTATCTATTCCTCATCATCCACGAGATTCTATTGAGTACAAAAACATTGACAAGTAAGTTTTCATTCAATAAATGCAACATATCGTAAGAAAAATAAAAAATCCCCTAGAATTGTTGAACCTACAATTCATGATGAAAGATTAACGGGGATTCCTCCACAATCTTGAACCGACACATCTTCGCTTACATTTCCTAGATGTTTGATCAGACGAATGTAGAGAATAGGAAAAAAAATCTATCCATATTTATTTAACACCTCTGTATACAATGATCGTGGAGGAGAACGCGGAAGAGAATGGTGCGATGATTCCGGTTATAAAAGCGTGGGGTAAAAAACGTACCGCGTCCATTGCTCGACGAACGAGGTGTGAGAAGCTAAACAGCCTTCGGGCAATCGGCTTTGCTTGTTCAGTGATACACGAATTTATTAATTATACCGTGCACTAACACAAGCATTTCATATATATGTTTACAATGTCCAATGTCTCTTGTTGGTGACTTGGGAACTAAATTCAGTTCTTCCGTGAACGTTCTCAAGTATCTCATGATTGTTGGTGACGTTCTCTCGTTCGCACACAGTGCACTCAAGTTTAAATCTCAACATTAACATGTAAAATTGGTTATTTCAAATTAAAATAGAAATACATATCCATGTATGTTGATATAAAATTTTTTGGTTACTCATCGTGTGTGTGTTTGCATCCATCAGGAGAATCCAGAAGTGGTGAAATCATGAGGACTAATAACTGTGCTATTGTTCTTCTTGTTGTTGCCTTTGTTTTTGTGCACTTGGCAGTGCCATCCACTGCCAATCGCATCGGTTAGTAAATTCTCCAACTTTATTGATGACTATAAATTTGTAATTTCTTTTTTTATGATGAAGGAATTAATTAGTTGATCTGTTTGTTTGACTTGGTTCTCCATGGGGGATAAAAATGTAGGTACTTGCATCAGGAACTGCGCTCAATGCAAAAAAATGTTTGGTCCATACTTTGAGGGTCAACTGTGTGCGGATACATGCGTCAAGTTCAAGGGAAAAATGATTCCGGATTGCGAGGACGCCGACTCCATAGCCCCATTCATTGTGCCACTGGATAACGAGTAATAACGAGACAGTGATATAGCGAGGAAACGAGTACTTCTGGAATGCATCACATTGTGTCTGTATGCTGCGACCACTTTAGTCCATTCAAACGCAAATGTTTCTTGCAAATTATTTTTAATTACTTCATTTGTATATTTATATTTGACTCAGGGGACTGTTACATTTCTTAATTAATTTTGCCAATGTACTTCACGTATTTTTGTTGGAGCAGTTATTTATATTTATTAAGTACCACAATAGTATTTTAATTGTAGATGTTCAATCGTAAGTACAGCATGTCGGTTGATGAAAAAAAAGAATTCAGACAAAAATTTTGTGTGTCTTTTATTTACAATTGTTGTTGATGTGTTACTTGGATGGAGTATCATCGTTGATTGGTTGGTGGTGATGAGACGTGGCATTCTGGTATTGTTGTAAGTGTTTGTTTCAATTCGATTTGTTGGATCTGAAAATTGTTTTTAAGAAAAGGAGAATCAATGGCTTGTTTGAGTAGTGCGCAAATATTTTCAATCAGTTTTCTATCCTAAAATGATTGGTTCAATAAGTTCGAATAATGACACGCTGCAAATGAGTGAAATTAAGAGGAGATTGTCAAACCTGGAAGAGGAAGCGATTTTGATAGAAGTTAAATATTGATAAGTGTACTTACTCGTTGACGGAGAGCTTTCTCATTTATGGCAGCTCGAGTTAACAATTGCTTGACTTTATCTAATAACTCTGATTTGTGTGCAAGTTGCTGTTTCAATGCACAAATTTCATCTCCATGGTCATCGTCTCTTCTTGCAGTTGTTAGCATCTCAATTCTTTGTTCAGCTAATTGTAGATCAGTTTCTAGAGCAATAACACGTTTTTTTGCTTGTTCGTATTGTTTTTTCAAGTTTGGATCATTATCATTGATATGTAATTTTGATATCGATGATGGTGTTGTTTTTACTAATCGGTGATTATTTTTCGTATTTATCCTCAGTCGTTTATTCTCAACTTGGAGCTTTTCGACAATTCGCTTGAGAACAAATATTGTCCTTTCCAATTCTGATACAGATTTTTTCGATCCCTGTTCATGATCTCGGTCTGATGAAGGTGAAGATGATTCGGATGATTTTTCAACTTTCAATAATTCAACATATTTTTCCAAATGTTCAACTTTTTCTTTTAACCGTGGTGTATCCGAATTCAATTTTTCTATGTCCATGCGCAATTCGAAATTTTCACTCTCCAATTTGATATTCGCTCTTTCTAGTGAACATTTTGCTGATTCCAATTTTTCCAATTGATCAACAACAAAAGTGTTACCTTCTGTTACTGTTTCTAATGCAGCAATACGTCTCTTCTGTTTCTCGATTTGAAGCATCAATTGATGATTGTCTTCATTCTCTAATCTATCAGTCAATTCACTGATACGGTTGCGTAATGTTTGACATTCTTTTTGCAAATCCTCAACAATTTTAACATTAAAATCTGGTCTAGCTGACAACCCACCAATAACGCTACCATTTTCCGAACGGATTTTACTTCTTAAATACCACTTTTCACGCTCCATACAAGAGATGATTGACTTCAATTTATCATGACTAGCATTCAATTTTTTATACTCCTCCGATTTGTCTTTCAATTCTTTCTTCAACTTTTCAGCAATTTGCTGCCATTTTTTTTGTTTCTCCCATAATGACAACTCTTCAGCAGTCTTAATTCTCTTCGCCTCTTGATTTCTGTACTCCCTGTCTAATTGGATTCTCGCTTTATTCAATTCCTCCTCCATGTTCTTTAATTTACGTTCTAATTGCGCTTCACGTTGAGACATTCGTTTCTCTTCACTTTTTTCTGCCATATATCTACGACTCAATTGCTGTCGCAGATCTGCAATTTGCTCTTTATACATTTTTTCTTTTTCAAGAGTGGCTTTATGTTGACGTCGCAAGAAATCAAGTTCTGATTGTCCATGACTTGGAGAATCATGTCGACCAAATGTCTGTGATAATTCCTGCATCTTTGTTGTAACACACGAACTGTGAGCACTCATTTGTGGCGGCAATTGTCCTAATGATTCCATTATTTCCAACTCACTATGTAACTGTTGGTTCAACATTGTTAATTCCTCAATTTTATTATCACGTTCCTGTAATTCTTTAGACAATGATATATTCCCCTTGGCTAATTTCATTCGATTTTCTGATAATTGTTGACGCAATGCTGCTGTTTCTGAATGCCACTTGTCAAGCTCTAACCTATAACTATCAAGTTCGCTTTTGTGTTGGGCTTCAAGTCTCTCACGCATTTGATCCATGTTGTGCAATCGTTCATCTGCCAATCGACGCCAACGTTCACCAAGTTCATTGGCGATATGCAGATTAGCTTCAAGTGTTGAAACTTGTTCTTCTAATCTGACAATTTTCTCTGCAGCTTCAATATCCATTTTCTGATCCTTCATTCGTTCATCAGGCTTGATCGTTTGTGGAACATCACGCTCTGGTATTTCATTTATCTTTCTTTGTGATTCATGAAGTTCTATCACTTTCCTGCAGGTTGCAATTTCAACTCGTAAATTTGTCATCTCCTCCTGCAATTGCGATACGGTTTTACTATGTTCTTCTCTATCTTCCTTCAATAATGTTTGGTATCTTGCAATTGTCTCTTCTTTTTGATTTATCATCCTTTGTAAACTATTCACCGTGGATTTGAATGCAGCACCATCAGTTCCTTCAACATCACTTAAACATGTTGAATCTGTTAACTTCTGTTGCTCATGCAATTTATTTTGTTGTGCCAATTGTAAGTCTTTCTCAGTAATTGATTTATCCAATGCAACAAGTTTTGCTTCATATTCAGCGATTTGCGATTCGTATTTGATTAATTTTGCTGAACGATCTGACGCCAACGTCAATGCGTGATTTAATTGTTCTTGGAGGAACAAGATTTTTTTGTCATGGGATTCGGTAGTTTCAGAACTTAATGGTGGAGTTGTTTTCACTCTAGGCGACTCAGGAGTGGTCACAATAGTTCTAGGAGGTGTCATGGATTCGAGTGAATCGCTTTGCACTTGGACTGAATGACATTCAACGCGCGCCTCTACCGAGACAGATTTTCTATCACAGACAATGATTGGCGATTCTGGTTTAGGTTGAACATTGATCATCGTTGGTGGTGAATCGATTTTGTTTCTCCATACTTTTTGAATATTAATCACATCATATTCTATTGAAGCAATTGTTGATTCATACTGACTTAATTTATTCATCATCATTTCTAATTCACTTTCCAGTTGTGCTGTTCGACGTTTTAATCGATATTCATTGAGTGTACATTGTGAATTTTCTGAAAAGCGATGCATCAAACTGTCGAGTTCAGCATTACCGATTTGTTGTTCAAGAATGTCTTTGAGTCGATCAACGATTTCTAGACGATCAGTCAAAGTTTCTTGTTGAATTTTTGCTTTTTCATTGCGCTCTGTTGTTTCTTTCAGTTTCGAATCGATTAACGCTTTGTCATCTGCCAATTTTTCCAACATATTTTCAAATCGCTGTAATGATGTGATTGATGTTGATCCACAATATTGATACTGTAAAAAATCAATCACGTCAATATAATTGCGGAATTTTATATCCGAATGGCAGCGAAAATCATTCAATTGCGATCTTGCTTCATTATATTTATCATTGGCAGATTGTAAGTTATCTCGCAATTGTAAGATTTCATTTTCTAATTGGGTTTTACGTCGATTCATCTCCATTTCCGCAGCTTTACAGCTATTCAATTCGAATCCAAGTCGAGCAATTGTTTCTTTATCTTCACTCACTGCTTGCAAATCAAGAATTTGGTGACGTAAATTGTCAACTTCCAGTATCTTCAAGGAATTTATTGTATAATACATTTGCGCTTCATCACGAGAGATTGCCAAACTTGTCATTAAATTTTCATTTTCAATCCTATATTTTTTTATTTCATTCTGAAGTTCAGTTTTGTCAACCTGTGTTGATTCAGGGTAAGGAGTTTGCAGTTTCTCCATTAACAGTTTTTGTAATTGAATTAATTGTTCTTGTAAGTCTGTATTGATTTTACATAAACTGTCAATGTCTATTCGATTAGCAACTACGTTCGACTTTGTTCCCTCGAAAACCTCACCAAGTGATTGATCGTCCATCGAAACCTCATCAATCTTTGATTGCTCTTTCGATATGTTAACTCGCATATTATCGATCATGGAAAAATGCAGCTCATACAGTGAACGTAAACGCACATTAGTTTCATTGTGCTTCTCTTTCAATTCGTTGAATTGTGATCTCGGAACAGAATCGGATAAATTGTTTCGCAGAGTTTGTGAACTACTCTCCATCATTTCGTTCCGTTTCTCCATATCAGCGAGAAGTTTTTTATAAGTACTCTCGCAAGCAAACGTTTCTTTCTGGATGTTATAAAGTTTCGTTGATTCTCTATTCAGCAATTCTTCTATTACCTTCACTTTTCGATTTGAAAAAATTAAGTTCACTGCAGATTCTGCACATTCTTTGCTGCGCACAGCTAACGCTACTTTCATTTCATCTTCACTGTTTGCAATTGCTTTCAAATCAACCTCGAAAATTTTCAATTGTGCTGATAATGTTTCGAGTGTCTCTCTCATAGCTTCGTTATTTTTAGTCAATATTTCACGCTCTTGTTGCCATTTCTCCAAATCATTCTGGTGGTCTTCTTGGATCCGCTGCATTTCAGAAGGTTCAATCATGACTTCTTCATTTTCAGACTCTTCAGTGCTGAGTTCGGGATTCTTGGTTTCTGATTTTGTACGCAGGCGACGTAGAATATTGTCCTTTTTCGCAATTTCTTTCCTTCATACGATCCAAGATGGAAAAATGGGAGAAAGAGTTATGAACACATCAATAAATAGGAGAAACATGACAAGTTGAAAGTAGACTGTTGAATGAGGTGGAGATTCATAGGCATTGATAAAGTAAGTCAAACACGTTTTATGAAAATATCTACTGAATTCAATGTGTAAAAATGATAAAGTAACTGAATTTACTTGGTACTGATTGAGATTCCATAATTTTATATGTCGTCAAAAGACTTCTGGGACCATAAACGATTTAGTTCAACTTCTCTGAATCTAATAGAATACCTCCATATTTACCTCAAGTGTTTCAACTGAGTCCGCAATTCTGTATTGCTTCCTTGGACTACACTCAGTTGTTCCTGCAACCTCATTGCAGGATGGTACCATCCAGCAAGATGACGAACATCCAAAGCTTCTAACAGTCTTTCCAAAGTATCAGAATGTACTTCTACGGTACTTTTACCTAATCATAAATTCGAGAAGTCATTCCAATAATCAATTTGTTGATAGGAGTATTTGATAGAACGCAGAGAAATTTATGGATTGGTGTAGAAATGGGGTGATCAAATGAAACTAACAGGGAAGAAAAATTATATCACATTAGTTGTGATCAATTGTGTTGGAAATGGTCGAAGAGATGTGCAACACACCAGTACCATTAGAAATTTACGTAAAATCACCATCTTGGTCACGAATGCTGTCCAAGATTTCGTGCATTCCCTTTCTCAACGCTTCATTTTCTTCTATGACAATGCGAACATTCTCATGAAGTTCTGTCATATTAGTTTCATGACGCAATGCAGAAACTTCGCGTTCCATTGTCCAATTAACGTTAGAAATATTTTGTGAATCCGCAGATTCAATTTGCGCATCAATCGTATCACCTGTTGTTACTGTACCGTCACCATATTTATTAAATTTGGACTTCAACATTCGTATCTAAAACAGAAGCAAGTAGAATGAATTCGAGTGTAATGATTTGATGAACAATACAATCGATGAAACTTACATCTGATTTCAAATCATAATTTTCTTGTTCGAGCAATTCAGCTCGCTTGATTAAGTCATCTTTGATTTCAGCTTCTTCTCGATGACGCTGAACAACTCCATCGATTGATATTTCATCCTCTTCTGACATACCCAACTTCTCCCTGGAAAAGTTTACAGATAATTTGGATGAAACTTATTGCAAAATGGACAACGTTGATTATAGAGAATTTTTTTTGTGCAATTCCTGCTAGACAGAGTAATGAAAATAAACTTCACTTGAGTGCTATGATTTGCATCTCCTGATGAGATTTGAGGTCTTCCAGTTTGTTTATAACATTCACCAATTCTTGAATGTGATTATTTTTGGCTGATAATTGTTTTTTAAATCCCTTCAATTCGCGAATTGTGTCAGCCAATCCATGATCTTTGTCTTCATATCGCTTCAAATCTGTCAATACTTCGCACAATCGTTGACTTTTCGTAGTCAAATTTTCTTCCGCTTCATTCAATGACGCTTGTAAAACTGAAACTTTTTCATTTGCCTCTTGAATTTTTTTCAATAAATCACGTTGTTCCCTTCTGCGTCCACTTTTCTCCATCTGACGTATTTCGAGTTTTAACTTTTCGATCAATTCAGCACTGTCCGTTATTTCAGTTGATGCTTCCAGTAATTTTGATTCGAGATCGGTGATAATTAAGTCTCGTTTATCAATTTCTTCATTCAAATAAACTAATTGTGAAGTATTTTGGACATTCACAGGCAGTGTTGGATGAGATTGGAACTTTGTCAACTCATTTCTTAATTCGGTGATTTCCTCATTTTTATTGTCCAAAATATTTTTCCACTCCGTAACACGAATATCAATTGCTTCACCGAATTCATCGATTAACTTATCTCTATTCAGCTGTTGGGCAGTGATTTCGTCGATTTGATTGAGCAGTGCTTTTTTTTCTTGCTTCAGAAGATCGACTTCATCATTAAACGTAATATTTTTTCCACGCAGACTACTCAATTCATCTGCCATTTCGTTCATACTATCTGTTGCATCCTCCATTTCACTCTTGAGAGTGTCCAATTTCTTTTTCAATTCGATATTTTCTGTCTCTAGACTCTGAAAAAAAAATTTTATTCACGTCTAACAATATTCAAGTCAGAAGAAGACTGACATAACATTGGAGGAAGGAAAATCATTGGAACTGATTCAACTCACTTCAATCGTAGATGAATAATCACAAACTTTAACATTTTACAGTCATTGATCTCAACAAAATTTTCTAGAGTATCAATAAGTTTGGAAATCATAGAACATAAAATGAAGAATTTACAAATGTTTTTATCATTAATAGATCAAGTGTTATCACATAGAGAATTTCATTTCAAATTTGACAACTTGAAATGACAATTTCTAGTTTTTTCCTCGTTACATGAGAATATTGAAATTGACTCACCTCTAATTCAACGACTAAATGTTTTATTTTATTATTTTTCGATTGAATGGACTCCATATAGTTGTCATCAGGTGGATGAGAATTCCGTATTTTTGATTCGTTCTCATCTTTTTCTTTAACTTCACCTTAAAATTCACAAATTTCATGATTGAATATCTCTCACTGATTAATGATACAAAAAATCATCAAACTTACCTTTCTTCATTTTTTTCGAGGATGTTATTTTTTCCCTCATTTCAGTACACTCCAGCAACAATGATTCGACCTAGCGGTGAACGAACCGAGAACAGAATGAAAATCATTGATGTATCCCATAAATTTATTCACCACAAAGAACCCCCTATCAAATAAATCCGGGATCATTTTACCCAATAAATTTAATTGAATAAATAATTGTTACATGCGAAATGTTATTAGTAACATGAGTAAATAAATTACCTGATTATCTTTAAATTGCAGCATTTCTTGTGATAATTTCATGAGTGCACGCAAGTTGTAAATATCATCAACTTCCTCGACTTCGCATCGTATCACCATTGGAAATAAATTCTCGATCTCTTCGTCTGTCAATGACACTGCCTTGACAGTACGTATTCGATCCCAATCCATTTTCACCATTTTCACAATTAGGATAAATATTCGACAACAACATTTAGCTTAAAATATACTTTAAATACAATACACCACTTTTATTATTTTATTTTATTTATTTTGTATTGCGAGGGTGTAATCACTTGGAGTTTTGTATTTCAGCTGTGCGTGTGTACATTTAATACTGACACATGAGTTGCTATAGAAACGGGCATATGAAACAGCACGTAGGTTGGAGGGGGTAACACATGTAACTGCAAATTCAACTGACTTTGAAACTTTTTCTCTTTCATTGTCATCAATTTCATTTCTCCATTGACTTTTCACTCATAGGAAAAGAAATAAAAAATTTTCTCAACCCAATCATTGAAATTATATCAAGAAAAATCGGATTGATCTTTTCATTTCTGTGAAAAAAAATGAATCCATCAAATACGATAAAATTCAATAAGTCAATTACATTAATTGAGTTATCTCAGAATAAATCGTCGGTCCAATCGAATATGAACAAATGTTGCAATTCAATAAAAAAAATGAATTATCGACCCAAAATTGTCAGAGAAAAAACGAGCATTAATATATCAAATTATTTTGTACAGCTTGAGATTTGATAATCAAATTCAATTGAATTATTTACCCTCTGTTTTCTGCCGTAGGTTGTAACTTCATTCCATTAAGAATTAGAATATTTATGGTTGCGATTCGGAATTAAATATGAATAATTACGATGGAATTGACTGACGAAACGGGCGGAGGAATAATGAGCGAAAGGCACATACATATGTGACTGCAGATCAAACACTATCATAATACTTCCTGTCAGTATTCATCGAGCATGATTCTCAGTAAGTTGTTCGGGTGCTCATCCAATACGAATTTATTGAATTCGATATCGTTACGAATAGCACGTGGTGGCGTTTGTAACAATGTTACGAGTGTCAGAGACTTGCATTTTTCATTTGTGCCGGATAAAAAATCAAATAACAGCGGTAATCATTTTGAATTAGTATTCTAAGTGAGATTAGAAATTATTGATATGAATATTATTCATGATACAACATTTACTTAAGTTTTGTTAGCTCAAAGCAAAAATCAGTGATCAGTCTTGACACTATTTGTCCATTGTTATTGTCATCTTTCACATGAAGCCTCTAGTACTAACCCCACTCCATTCTTTTTCAGATGAAACAAAACAGTTGAATATGTTTCAAGCCATAAATGATGCACTTGGAATTGCCTTGGAGAAGAATTCAAATTCAGGTAAAAATCAAGATAGGATTTAATTGAGTTGTCTCTCAAGATTTGTTTTTCATTATTGAGAAATTAATGGAGTTCGTCAATTGGCATAAATTCATCGATGGCACAACCCACATGATATTCTTATCTTATCTGTAACGTTTACGCAATGATGTATTATTCACTTGGCTGAGAGTTCTTGTATTATGACAGAATTTTATTGCATTCTCAATGATGAATTCTGACTAGATCTTGATGAATTTGATGAATACTGTTCTTGATTTTTCAATGTAAATATCGAATACGTATAATTTGCATTTGGATTATTTTTGTTTCTAATTACCATCAGTCATCTTTGGTGAAGATGTCGCATTTGGTGGAGTATTCCGATGCACAATGGGATTGAAGGATCGTTTTGGTGGAAGTCGTGTTTTTAATACGCCTTTATGTGAGCAGGGAATTACTGGATTTGGAATTGGATTAGCTAATCAAGGTGTAACAGCTATCGCTGAAATCCAATTTGCCGATTACATTTTCCCAGCATTTGATCAAGTAAGATAAATTATCGACTGAATTATTATTTGCTTCATATAAAACAATTGTACATTGATAAAGGGCTTATTTCTCCATCACGCTAAACGTTAGAATTGAAGCAACTGAAATCCCGGTAACGAAAACAAATGGTATGAACAATCCCCAATTTAATATTTATGGATTTAATTTAATTCAATTCATATTTAATCATTCACAGCTTGCTTGTTCATATAAATCATTCCCGTTCAAATAGAAACAAAATCCTGCCTTACCGTTTCATATGGTAACGCAGGAATCTTATCAAATATATTTGCTGTTGTATTCATAAATATCAATGAACAAGATCCATAACAATAAGTGTTTTTGTAAAAGATTGGAGAAATTGCTTGAAAATTTCGTGATGAGCAATTCGATTCAATTCGGACAATTCTTATTTGAATATTGAACGAGTTCTATTCAAAACCAACAGTTAGTAAATGAAGCAGCAAAAATGCGATATCGAAGCGGCGGAAAATTTGACTGCGGCAGTTTGACAGTACGAGCACCTTGTGGTGCTGTTGGACATGGTGGTTTGTACCATTCTCAAAGTCCGGAGGCATATTTCGCACACACCCCTGGTCTCAAGGTGAACATAAATAATTGATAAATAATTCACAATTTTTCACAATTCTCAATTATGACTGTACGTTAGTTACCTATTTTATCACAAGTTGTGATTGTCGTTTTTCGAACTGTTGCCATTATTCGTATACAATAGATGGCGAATTCATCTTAGTAGACCAATCTGAATAATCAATGTCGGTCATTCCAGATATTCTATCGATCATTGATTCTCAGAAACAATCAGTCAAGTCAACCATAATATTTTCTTGCTATGTAGCCAGAAAGGATTTCAGTTCCCGTAAACAACAACATTTGTTTAATTTAGGCCTTGATATAGAACGCTTGCTGATCAGAATGGGAAAGAGAAGCAGTATTATCAAATAATTCGGATCAGTTGAATGACATAATAACAGTTCACCCAGATTGACGTTCTAAAATCCATAGTTGAAGGTATAAAGCTGTCGTTGATATCTGTTCCATTGATGCATGATTATCATCACAATATCAATAATGTAATAAAACGATTGGAGATAGGAGAAGTGAGAGAACCACAAGCGATATTTCATTGACATTCTACGATTCTCTAAAGGTTATAATGATCCCTAGCCATCATTGCAATGATTGTAACGTTCAGCAATCAGATACAATATCCCCACATCAGATCAATTACTCATCCCAACACCATCAGCAACATTTAATTAAATAATCTTCCTGCACACAAGATTCATATTAAATATTCAAGTGCTTTTTATGTTGCATACTTCCACGCCATACCTACATTCATTACAACACGATGAATCACAGATTGTTGTACCACGTGGACCTGTCCAAGCTAAAGGATTATTATTGAGTTGTATTGACGAGCCTGATCCATGCTTAATATTTGAACCAAAGGCACTTTATCGTACTGCAATCGATGATGTACCAGTTGGTGATTTTAAAATTCCAATTGGCCAAGCTGAAATCGTGAGAGAAGGTAAATAATAATATGGACAGTAAACAATCGACTAAATTGATTTTCATATGCGTGTTATATAGAAAAGAAATATGAATGAATAAAAATATAGAAAATATAAAATAAAAATGAAAATTGCTAAAATAATATATTAGAAATGAACTTTCACATTTCATCGGTGATACATGTGTCGTGTATGCATCCATTATATGTGTAATGTATATTGGTTATGACAAGAATAAAAAAATTGTAAATGGTATTTTGCTGATGAGATTTTGACGTTCATCATCACAGGTGATGCCGTGACGGTTGTGGGTTGGGGTAGTCAAGTGCACGTGCTGTTAGAGACTGCTGAGCTTGTACATGAGAAACTGGGGGCATCGTGTGAGGTCGTGGACCTCGTCTCAATCCTCCCCTGGGATGTGGAGGCCGTCTGTAAGGTAATCAATTTTCCTATCTTTCTCGTTTTATCTTACTCTCTATTGCTCTCTTTCACTTTTTGTTTTTTCTTCGCATGCACACGCTGAACTATTTCCTTCTCGCTCGTAAAATCCATTGGCAGAAATGAGAAATTAACGAGAACACGTTGCCTATTTTAGTTAGAAAATGTGTTGCATCATTTGGAAGAGAGAGAAGTGAAAACAAAAATTGAATAAAAATTTGAACATTCATGAAATGTTTATCAGATTTTTTCTTTCAACTTGGGTTTGATGAATTCGTGTTTTGTTCTGATAAAGATATTCATTTATGTTACAGTTTCTTCTAGTTTGTATTAGTTTTCTACGTTTATGAAATATCTCTCAAGTCTGATTTATCCTAATCGATGTGATAGTTGGTTGTGACTGATCATTCGTAGATTTGAACCCACGAAATTATCCGAATACTCCCTAAGGGAGTAGTGCACAGTCGCATGGTATTAGATTCATGTGACAAGACCGCAGTTGGACAACGTAATTGCAAACTCGTTTCGTGTTTCGTATAGTTCAACACATGGGTAATTTCGCACGCAACTTTTGCTGTCGTGCATTTTTTGTTGTTGATATATATAGAAATATATTTATGTATGAATTTGAGATATTCGTATGTATGAAGTAGTCTAGCTCAGTCGACTATTATCGAACAAAATAGACCGGCTAATTGATATTGCGATAAAATCAATTTTTATTTTTTCTACCCATTACTCTCAATGACCAAAAATAGAAAATTTTATTTCACACGAAAGTGTAGACAGACTCTTATAAATCATGTGAGGTTTCTGAATTTTGAAAAATTTTCCGACTAATTGAATAATAAGTAAATCTTGTCCTTCATTCTCAATATTGCTACAGAATGTTTCTACGAAAATATTTGCAATTCTGCTTCAATATTGAAATGCAAATGATATTTCGTAGGCGATACAAAATCTGTTTCATGCTTCGCGACTTCTTTTCTATATCTGTTGATGAATACTGTGATACAACTTCTTCCATAATGTTGTATCAAAAAATTTCGTGAATAAATCAGCGATTTTCGGTTCAATTTTGGTCTTTCTGATTTCGGAGTTGCAATTCTTGAACTCATATGTATTCCATTTTGAATGCTATCACTCATATAACAAATTAAATCCTATATGAATGAATTTAAGATAAGTAAGTGATAATTAATTAGAAATTTATGTCTTCACGTATGGAATTTTATGAGTTTGACATAGGCAATTGTATTATTTATAATTCACTGTCAACCTATGCAAACATAGACGGAACAGTAAATTCTGAAAGGTCAGAATTTTAAAATCAATTTTATTTTCAATGATTGACATTTAAAGTTGAAGGGAAGGCGATGATTATTAATATAATAAGTAGTTACTCAACTCTGTTGTATGTTTTCGCATATCTTTTCCATAAGATTGATCTGTTCAATTTATGAATGCAAAACATAGAATTGATGGGAAAAAAAAGGTTCCTAGTTCGAAATGACGAACAAACATGTTTTGTATCAATAATAATTTTTTATCTCGATGCAGTCCACACATTCTATATTTTGTCATTAATATTTATGAGAGCACAAACAATTCCAATATTCAAAGTCGATACTTGGAGGTCGTTTGAATACTTGTGAAATGAATATTTTATTTCCGAATTTGAAGATTTCCGCGTCATTGTCCAAAGATAAGTTTAACATGCCGCATTGATACTTCGCGTTACGTCTTGAATCGAAGTGGTAGATAAATATCCAAAAGGAAATTTACGATATAATAAGAAATGAAAGAAGAACGGAATTTATTAGCGTCTAACTTTTATGTCAATAGTTACGCACGCGGATTTCTTTTCCTCGACTTCGTGACGGAATAAAGTACTTTTATGAAAGAGAAATCATCTTAACCCATCGGATCCCCATCACTTCACTGATTTGATGCTTTTCATTCCTCTATTTTTCTTCATTTGTTGAATAAAAAGTTGATTGGGATTTTATTGAGATTCTGTGCAGTATCAGAGGTACTTCAGGATTCTTTTCAACTATTCACTGAAAATGAAGAGACGTTCAAGAATTATATAAAAATTTATTCAAAAAAGACATCAGGAACATCGAATGATCCGAGTCATAAGAGAGCGTTGAAATATAATGACATGGACAGATAAACGATGATTACCCTCAAACAAACAAAAGAATTCGAGCAGACATTAATTCTACAGTTATTTACTCACATCAATAAAAATAGAAAATGGCTGAGTTCTAACCGTTCATTTTTTGAATTAGGAGATCTGGAGATTTTGAAAAGCGTGCGAATACATAGAAAACACAGGGCTTGTATTAAATATGCAGTTCTTCGTTGACTTGGATGAAAAATATTTTGGGATCGATAAAAATTATGGACTCATCTCGTATTCTACGAACTTAGTTCAAAACAGACACTCCGAAAATATCAGAAACAACTCCAGATCTTTAATGCGGTGAGGTTTGGAGAAAGATGACGGATTGTACGATCCAATCGAAGATATTTTTAGAAAATTGAATAGACTTTCATGAGCATGATCCGTTCGATTCAGATTGCGCGAAATTCTTATTGGACGATATGTTTCTATCTTTGAAATGATTTTTGGCAGCTCGCCATAGTTTCCAGTTTAACATAATCATAAAAAAGCTGTGGATCATTTTTCGTTTTAGAAGATATCGCTGTTATCATAACATTCTGTCAAAACAGCCACACCCGGACGAGTGTTGAGTTGCATCTTACAGTGAGACCTGGAAAAACGAAAGCATCAATCTCTATTAATATCTTGCAAGTTTCTCTTGATGCAGCCTCTGAACATGAATGATTGTCACGCAAAAGTGGAATAATTTCCGACCGTCTGATTTTCAGTGTCAGCAATAGACTTTGATTCCATCTTGAATGTAAATTCACTCCTGAACCAATAATAATCGCGAATTTCAATGTGAATACGATTCATCATAACGATAACATTGAAGCTTACTACTAGCTTATGTTGCAGTGACTTTCATAGAATACCGGAATTCCTTCCAACCGAATGAATAACCAAATATTGAACTGAAAATTTCAATCTCTGGATAAATACTCCAGGCGAATGAGAAATTGCAGTCATCCGAGCAATAATTCTATCATTGATAGAAGGGAAAACAGAATTGAAACGCAGATAGAAAGAAGAAAAGTAAAAACTCGAACATCTGTTTTGTCCGCTACTTGAAATACTTGGTATAAACATGCATTCACTATCCATGTTAATAAACATTATGTTGCTTATGACCTTTAATGTCGACAAAACAAGTTTGTGCACACATGTTAAAGAGCGATTGCAAGGAAATTATTAACAGTCGATATGTCTCGTGATAGATTTGAAGTGTTAGAGGGTGATCAGTTCAATTGAGATTATATAGTTGATCATGTAGCCTCATTAGTGCACCAAGTCGCGATGTCAGTTGATGTCTTGTGATTGCATGTACACAACTATCGATATAAACACGTGAGAGATGACGATGCATTATCCATATATCGAATTGAATATCTATTCTCGCAATCGTACCGCTATCGTGCGGCTTATCGACTCTCACATTTGATTTCGCTCATATCGGTGTTAAAAAAATGTATACAGATGTGTATAAATGTTCGATTATATACTTATCGATGAATACGTATTGCGTTTTCGCATTTAATACTCATTGAGTGCACTTGTAAGAGGCAAACACTGCCATACTGTGAACAAAGTGAGAGAGGTTGGATTAAGTCCGGGACTGCAGGCGCCCTCTCAGTTCCCTCTTACACCTCTTTCGTCTCCCTTCAATGTGTGGTCGTGCAAACAACTTGCTCGTAACGAGGCACTTAACACCATTTCGCATAAATTATTATTATCCTGAACAATATGCCATACGATAGTTCATAAATCAATGTGCAATTTTACATATGGTTATGTTCGTGTGTATGAAAAGGGGAAAGAGAAAAAAATTGACTCGATGATTATATATCGAATAGATATACGTATAAGGGAATGTGTGTGGGGAAAAAAGGGAACCACTGTGAGCTGTTTTTATTAAATATGTATAAATGTTGTAGAGTCGGCTTGACTATAAGCAGAATTGTAGATATGTGCTGAAAAATAAAACTGTTCTTGAATCAAGAATAATTATATTGATGAATATTGTATGGTATGATCGAGAATGGAGGTTGATATTTTAGGATTCGGTATAGTCACACACGGGAGGTAAACGTTTTTTTCAATTCAATGGAGAATGTTGTGGTACTTATTTGCCATATAGGATCTATTTTTTTTTATTAGCTATGTAAGCACATTCTTCTCCAAGAAGGATAGTTTCATTCGATATTTCATGTTATAGAATTGATTTGAGAAATGGGGTGGAATGTTCTTATAAATTTTATATTTTATTGGTTGATTTTCTTTTGTTTGATTGAAATTGTTTCTTGAACTGTGGACGGTTTTAGGATCGATTTTCTGGATGTGTGTTGGTACAGTGAAAGATGACAACTTCCTGAAAATGTTTAACCAAAATTCACTTTCCGTTTTCATTCTGGAAAATTTTCGATTGGAATATTCGAAACAGTGTGACACTTAGATTTCTAATTCAAACGTCTTTTTATTCTAGTCGGTGACGAAAACTGGACGTCTTCTCATTGCACATGAAGCTCCATTGACTGGTGGATTTGGTGGAGAAATTGCTGCAACAATTCAGGTAAATAATTATCGAGAGATAAAAGAATTTGACAATGATTCGATTCCATTTTTCTCCGCTTTGTTTCTGCTTATCTAAAATAATAATGCACATTGACGTGCATAATTGATTGGCGAGTGATTGGATCATTGTAGATATACGTGACTCGACCGTTTCTTTCGTCAAGGACAGACGAGATCACGCACCTCGCGGCTTATCCGATTTTTCTTTTGTGCGGAAATATTCAAGAATTTAAGAAGTTTTCATTATTAATTTTTTCAATTGAAACGATTATTCAAATGTTTTTTTATCTTATCCTTCCCAGGAAAAATGTTTTTTGCATTTGGAAGCACCAATACAAAGAGTCACTGGTTGGGACACGCCATTTCCACACATTTTTGAACCATTTTATTTGCCAACAAAGTGGCGTTGCTACGATGCCATAAAAAAAATGTTCCAATATTGAATCCAATGACAGAAATAAATGTACTGGTCCATGCAACATTGGTCGATTGTTTTGTATTTCTTTTTCTTTCGTTCTCTCTGTATTTTTCTTCTTTTTCCTCCCATATTTCGATCACGTTTCAATCATATGTATACGTGATTAACCGGTTAGATACTTGCATGTAAGAACTGAACAACTTTATGATTATGATAATATGTTTGATAGATATGGGGAGGGCGCACCCGCAACTGGGTAATGCTATCCATGTGATTTATTGAAACACCACACTGCAAAAGTTCTCGTTAAACCGCAAAATTTTTTTTTACTTTTCTTTATTTCATATCACTCAGGTGTTCATTTCATTTTTCGTTTGTGCTCCGCTCACAGCAAATATGGCGAAGTAAAATTAATATTGGTGTGACAAATGTCGCATAAATTTGTAGAAGTGGACTTGAACATTTTTGTTAAATATTCTTCATCGAATTAGTTTTATTATACACTTCGCGTGTTTCGATAAAACATTGAACATCTAATTTATTGATCAATCATAAATTTCATATTCAACGTTTTATTATTTATATTATTGATTTATAATAGAAATTATTGAACTAAAAATATGAGTTTGGTATTACACCAATAGTTGTGATGAATTTTTATGTTGGAACTTGGAGTTTTTCAAAGATTTTTTTTATATTCAACAAATATACGAATTGAAAATGATGCATTTGAGTGGTATTGGAATTTGATTGAAAAGGTCGAGGAATTTCTCATGATTTTTCATACTTTATTAGTATCATCATAACTTTTTCATGATCCAGTCAGACACATCACGAAGTGACGTTCTACCAAACTATAAATTCTTATGTTAATGTTATAATTTTATTTTCCTGAGGAGGACGATTGAGAAATGCTTGATAAAGTACCAACGAAATTTAGTTGGAATTTCAATGATCTCAGAAAAATATTTATCTATCAACCTGAAGACGTTCCCATTGGTAGATAAATCATTCCCAGAGATATCACGACATATTTTGAGGTTAATTAGCCCCATGATCCTATCAAATCACTATTAGAACAAGTATCAACATTTCAAAAATTGTCTAAACTCTTCCTCACAATATATCGTCGAAAAGAGGGATGTTGATTCGCTAATATTATAAGACATAAGAGAAAATACAACAAATAATTATTATTGTTGCTCTTAATAATTTGTTGCAATTAATCATCCTCTTACAACTCAGCACCACCGCTTTACGAACCCGCCACAACAGAATAACACACATAACAAATACAACAACATCCGATATCGATGCAGCCGTTTCATCCCTCAACTCTTGCATTATCCATCAGCACCGAACCAAGCAAGAAAGATAAATAAACACATGCACAACGGTAGTTTTCACACTCTCAAATAAAAATCTCTTCCAACAATACTACAATCAATCAAACAAAAGTAAATACAGATATGTCAACAATTCAAAAGAATACTGAAGAATCACAAACTACGTAAATATTAGAATTGAATAGAAAAGGTCAAGGCAATTTTTGATTATTTGTCGAATTGACATCATTACTCTTGTAAATGTGTGCCCCGGGCGACAAATCACGTGTATGCTCGCCCCAACAAATATATACATATGGATTGTACACGTATATCCTGTATACCGTTGAAGTGTATATGTTACCTATTAACTATATAGCGACCCTGGCCCGATTTCTGTTGGCGCACCGGAGGCCAGTTCCACATGAAATACGAGTTCTCGAAATTAATAACACGATGATACATATCGTTAAAATGTAACTCACAAATATGTATCAATAAAACAAATTATACAACTATCAGGCAATTAACAATATTAATAATTATCCAGACTAACAACCCATAAAAATAATGAATAAATCAAGAAGATAATTTTCCGCATCTGATGTAATTGTTTTTTTTTTTTCTGTCGCTTTCATTTATTCGTCAGTCGTCAATAATGCTATGAAATAATTTTATTGAAAAAAAAAGGGGCAGTCGCCGAGGACACACAGTTGTCAGTTAATGTTTAGCCGGAGTATTTTGTAATTTGAAAGGGAAACCACATTCTTTCTCTATGTATTATGATACGTGAAAGTTGGCAGCAGTGTGCCTGGCGTATTATATACACGTGAAGAACACAAACACACCCAATAAATGCACATACTCATTCACTTGGCAGTGTGAACACACTAGAAAGCGCATAATACTTATAAAACTTCGTATACACAAATACAAGTCCATGTGTACATTTTCAGTATGCATTGAATGTGTATAAAGTGAACATTGGCGAAAGAGGAAGCGAGACGTAGCGATCACTGAACAGATATATATACACGTGAGACACTTGAATATATACATGTATAAAATATAGTTTGTTGTGTGGCGTAGACTATATCGAAGGTCGACGAGTTCGCTTGTGTTTATTATTTTTTTTTCCGTCTGTTTGTTTTATTCTCTTTGGTTTTCATTTGTATATTATTCCGTTTTATTACTCGAATCTTTGCACATGTCACATAACTACATTTGCTATAAGTTGTTGCACCACAGTGTTAGTTTATATGGATTGAAATGAGCGCGTAACATATGGCGCGGATGCGTTAACCATTCACGGACGTCCAGGGATTTTCAATGGCGCGACCTGACCGTGAAATGTGAACGGAGGTTACCCGAAAAATTTTCAGCATCACAGTTGTTTTATTATCGTATTATTATCTATATGAATTATTTTCTTCTGTTGATATGTTTATGGAGGTAAAAAAGTTTGTTGTGAATATTTTTATCAATTTTGTTGATGGATAATTCTGGTTCAGAACTGGGGAAATCCCAGAAATTGAATGAGCGTCAGTTGTGTGACAAAACAGGGTTACCAACTGTATATGGTAATGAAGACGAAATGACGCACGTGTAATGGGTTCATTTGAAAAAACCTTGGATCGAGTTATTGCACTGTGAAACCTATTTATGTATGAATCAATTAACATAAGTTTAAGATAATCACGTATAATAAGAGTCTTTCGGTGTTAAATATGTATGTATTTTTTTTTTACGTGCGGGTCGGATGTTGAGTTACAATCTTTATGAAAAATTTTGTATTGAATAGTAAGTTGATGTTTGGTATAACATAATAATTTGGGAAATAATATTTGCCTCACTTAGATAAAATGAAAGACATAACCTCGAATTGTAATTCAAAGATATTCCACCGAAAATTTAAATGGAAAATATAAAAGATTGAGAATATCATAAATATTGTTCTCAGCGTTTTTTGAAGCAGTTACTGATAACAACTCGTGATTAGAATTTTTTCAGAAATTTATTGGATGGCTTCATGAAATTTCATTGAAATTAGGTGATACAGAACTTAATTGCAACCCTAATTTGAGCATTATTTTTCAATGCAAGTAGTATGATACGGGTTGGATGATCGGAGGTTGAATAGAATCACTCAAGGACGCATGTCTGTGGCATGTGAACCATTGATTTTATATTTAGCCATAGAATGAATTATTCATGATCACATGAAGAGTAAAACTCGCAAAAACATTTTTACAAAAAGTTATTTATATAGTTCAATAGGGTACAAAGCAAAATGGCTGAAGAAATATTCTTCGACATTTGTTAACTAAATTGAAAACATAACGTTGGAACAAATGAACATAATGAAGAAAGTATGTGAGGAGGGCTGATACGAATCAATCATTTCAAATTCACATTATCGACTTTTCTATGAATTCCTTCAATTTCCGGAATTCTCATCTTGTTGGTGCGATCGCATCATGTTTTCTCTACTGACAATACCTAATCACATGTCCATATAAAATCAGTTAGGGTCTTGGTATCAAATTCCACAATCTCGGGAAGACTGGGAGGTGTAAAGTCGGTTGGTGTATCAGACAGATATCAGAAAATGTGAGCAGCAATTTTGCGAAGATAACCATCATATCTCAGGAGAAAGACTGTGATCAAATGGCTACAATTTATCAATTGTCGAATAACTCTTGTTCTAAATGGTGTTAACATCATAATTCAGCAGTCGTGACATCACGATTCATATCTAAGCAGGAAAAAAATTACTCCTATCAATAAGATAAAATGCTAAAGCTTTTTCCATCATTTTGCAGAATTTAAATCAGGACTCCGAGAGTGCAAGAAGAATGTTGGAAATATCGTTGGAGATGGATTCAATCGAATCATTTCTCGTCTATGTTGATCCTGATAAAGCATCAATAATTTATATCTACAACCCTTATACGAATCGTACTACGCATTTGTGGAAACAAGTTTCAAATCTCACGAAAAGTTTCCGTGAATGAAATGCCATATCGTTGAGTGTATGTCATGATTGATAATATGACGATGATGAAACATTGATTTATTGGGTTACATCAGAGTTATTATTTCCATGGACACTCCAAACATGATTTTCGTGTCAATCCAACATGATGAAAAAATTTTCAACCGATAAATTCTGGGAATTTAGTTCCACAAAGCAGCATAGTTTGAAAGTGTAATACTATGAAAATTATCATTGTTTTTGGTGTGTTTATTAAATCGGACGACTCAATTCATGATCTGAGTTTGCAACTTTATTATATAACGATCTTAATTTACTTTTATGTGACAAGAAATTACAAATTCCATCTCTGGAATTAAACTGATGGATCTTAGAACTCTGACAGATGTTTTGTAACAAAATATTGACAATTGTTATGCCATGAAAATTATCTATTCGCTGCAGACATGTTGTTCATACAATTCGTTACGTCTTATCTCCATCCGGGTTCAAACATGCTGTTCGTGTTTGATATTCTCCCACAAATATATCTGAATTGCAGCATCTTGTTTTCACCGCGTTTAAAAGTGCTCAATAATTCCTATGTGAACATTTATAGACGTAATAAAAATCACATTGACAAGCGATTAAATTAAATTGTATTCGTTTCTTTCTTTTTTGTTCTTTCCTTCCTGCTATAAAAATAATCAAGTATCATCTTCGAATGGGAGATTTAATCAGCGCCTCGTAAAATATTATTTATGTATATTTTTATCTATTTTCATCTTTTCAATCTTTAACGACAATTTATGAATAAATGTGGAGAACTTGAAAGGGCAGCATATTATCATCATTCGTTCATTCACAACAGTCATTTCTGTTATTAGAAAAATGTCGAAAACATATTTGGAGTATTAATTAGTTTCTGTCACAGTGTTACTCCATTTTGTTGAATTATTTTCATTGATTGATGTGAGTCTCATAGTGGAGTGATTATTCGATAGATAAATATTTTCGGTTTGCTGTTGCTGTCATTATCCTTGTGTAAATAATTTTATTATGTTGATTCGTTTGGCATTTAAATTCGTGCAGCTGTGATGTAATCATCAACATGTTCATTCAAATCTCGCGTGATTAGAAATCGGTTGCTCTGAATATTTCCAAACAGTAACCAAGTAAAATTCTTATCAGTAGTTATTGAAAGTGTTTGGAATGTTTTGTTGTGTTATGTTGTTTTTTGTATATCTATGAAAACATTTAAAAATTTTTATGGGTTTGATTAATTGAAGAAGAAAAATTTATTTATACGAAATGAGATATTGAAATAACGTTAATACATGAGAATTTTCTTAGAATTGATAAGTTTGAAGACCATATTTGTAAAACTTTTAGTTAACAATTCCTTCATGCGATCAATATTATGAGAAAATGTTTATTCCACAATGAACAACTGCGAAGAATAAACAAATGAAATGAATGATATTGCGACGGATATTTTTCTAGTCAGATAATATTGTTGATACTAAAATTTTTAGAGGAGAACAAAATCTGTATCATCGCAAATCGACGTAAATACAGATTGACATGAAGCTCAAAATGTTGGAATTTCTTTTCGGATTATTTCAACAATCGATCAATAAAATTGCCTGAATAGTCATTCGATACTTCGGAAATATCCTCGTTCAATTAGTAATTTGTAACTCAAAAAAGAATATAATTACAATTTCACAATTAAAAAGTCCTCTTGGAAATTGAATTATGCCGTGAAGAATTGTGTTGTTGATAATCAGTGTGATGTAATTTTGAAAATTGCGATAACTCTATGTAAAAATACGTTTTTCTAATTCATAGAAAAAATATAATCACCTGTATAGATGTTATTGAGATTCTAAGAAACATTTTACACGTACCACGCGTTCACCAATGAAACACTAGAAAAAAATAGTTATTCATCCAATATATTCTTCTCGTTTTAATTCATCGTCAAAAAAAACGTCTCGATATTCATTGATTCCGATGTTTGTTCCGGTGAAATACAAAATTATTGTTTGATTAATGATCGAAGTAGAAATAAAAATGAGAATGAAATAGTTAATAATCTGCATGAAATGTTCCAATTTATAATTCAACTTGGATCATCTGTGAATCTGTATATATATATATATATGTACACCATCTGCGTAAATACAATTCGACATATCACCCAAGTGTTTGCATTTGTGTGAGAATTACGTAAATTCATGAAAATACTTTCAAGGATTTTTCTTCATATTAAATACGAATGAACTGAAAAAAATTTGATTTTTGTTTGGAATTTAATTTTATATCTTTTCAATTAACTACAAATGAATAATTGTTTCAATCAAAGAACAATTCATGTCATGTCGAGTTTTATTATTATTATAAATAAACAATTATGTTGCTTTTTGCGAATATTAGTGGCATCTATATACGGTGGGACTAAAAATATATAACGTGTCCTCGGACTTCATAGGCACTGAGAACACCGCGTGATGTCTCACAACGACCAAAAATAACTTTCACTTTCGACAAGAATAGTATTGTTCAACTGACTACTCAACAAGTTCCATCGCTTCTTCTTTGGTTGTGATGAGATGCGACGATTAATTAATTGCAATAAATCATTATAAGAATGATAATAAAAAATTAAGGGGTCAATTGTAAATTAGAGTAATGAGAAAATGATTGAGAAGTTGTTGTTGATGAACATACTTATTTGTGAATTTGTATATTCAACTTGAATGTTCATGTTTGAAGTCAGACATAATACACTCTCGTTATTTGATAGCTATCGGTTATTCACTCACTCGTTGACGAGCACCAGAACTTAATGTTCATTATGTAGACCGTTTGTTTATTTATTCAGTATTTGGACTGTTTTTCGTATCCATCAACGTATTTCTTTTTTCGAAATTCTATTCCTGTAATTTTCCCTATCTACAGTTGATCAATATTTGTTTATGAATTTTCGTACCGAACTTACTATCGTACGATGAATATTTTTTCGTTAGTTTTGCTCTGTGAAAAAATTTCGATAGAATCGATTTTCTCGTTTTAATCTTTTGTGTATGGTGTGATTATCGATTTGATGATTTTTTCTCACATATTTTCATTTTTATTTCACTTCATTCCGTGAATTAGAGTGCCATATGAATATGCACGAAGTAAAACAAATTGAGATGATTATTTTAAAAAAAATTATGTAATGCAAAAGATGGTGAGAAGCGAGTTGATCTTTTCTGACCCCTATTAAAATTTAGTTAACGAATGTTTTCATAAAAATTTTGATGGTCTATCATAACGAAACAATTAATTGTAGATGTTTGCTTTCACAGACATTTTTACAGGGAATTTTATCCCCTACAAAGCTGTTGGTATACAGTTTTACCGTGTCTTGTGTGATTTTCGTAGCATTTAACGAGAAAGGTCACGATGTTTAAGTTCGTTGTGTATTATTTGGTGCGGCAATTTTTTGTTTCCACTCTTGATCGAAAAAAGAAATAAGTGATTATTAGCATACGTCGATTTTTACGACTGCGTAAATCAGTGAATTTCATCAACGTCAGCAATTTCAGCATTGAAGACGTTTATTTCGAAATTATTACAAATAATTCAGTCTCATTTTGCAATGATGTTATCATTTGACAGATGTTAGATGCAATTTCATAGTGATTTCAGACATAATTAATGATCCTGTAATTCATCTCGAGTCCACTTGGAAGACCTCGAAATCCTCATTCTGAATGTTTCCAAAAAATTTTATGACATAATCTTGATTCGACTAAACAGTTGTACAATCCTTCCAGAAAAAGTTTTCAATGAAGTTCTCGGTACAAAAGTCTAGTCGAATGTCTGCTTTGAGTACTGATAACTTCTCTGAAAACCCAAAGTTATTGACCAACGACGAACTTCGGATGCATCAGATGTACAACTATTGAAAAAAATTCAATGCACACAGAAACTTCAACAAAAAGTATATTTGTCATGACTTGAACAATCACATGGTCAATCTCCTCTGAATGAAGTATCTCATCGAAGCAAAATCAGAATATCAGACCAGCTGAAACTGAAAAATTTATCATCCAAGTAGAATATTCCATTACCAAAATCAGGAAGGAACCAGCTAAAAAAACGAATACATGAAACAGATAATTCAGCCCTTTCAATACAATTATCCTGATCCTGACTGATTCATCTTAAATCCTTCAAATGAATTACAACCTGTAACACATGAAAAAGATGAACATTGATTCAACCAAAACCAATAAAAATAGATTAAAATATCATTTAATAACAGCATTCAGTTCAACACGAAATTTGATCAGATCCACAAAGTTCCAAATATGTTTGATATTTTCGAAACTGAATAAATTTATTCGTCTCTGAAATACAATCCTATTCCTGGACTCACTTCACTCATATCAGAATTACAGAAAGTTCTCCACCGTATCAGCGTCTTTATATAGCACAATCTCTTCATTTATTTTCACTGAACCTCACACTGTGACATTCCACTTCAATCTATTTTCAGATATCCACTTTAAAATAGGAATTGAAACAAATACATTTTCATATACATCCAACTATATCACTATAGTCCATATATAATTTCATGATCAATCTAATAATTATCATTCTCCATTTATGTCTCATCACTTGATCAATTTATTTATATCTCTTAATCTCTTTCTTCACTCTCCTCTTCGTCCCCTCTTTTTCAACTGTATTGTTCCTCAGCACTGTTCAAAATTAAACTGCGCACGCGTGCATGCGAGAGAGAGAACTATCAGCGATGTTGCAGATTTAGTAAGGAGAGAACTAACTGGTAGAGAGGAATTAAAAGCAAATGATTTGCTAAGTGTATTCGACATAAAATACATACGTGTAATGCTTGGTTATATGAGATTGAAAGAGGAAGACGACGGCAAGAAAAATAAAGAGGTAGATGTGAGTATATACGAGTGTGACGCCGCGTTGGAATCCTAGATCGTTTTGGCACACTTCACATCTTCCAAGACACATCTTTACTTCTGCATAACAACTGCTCACAGATCAACTTCTAAATATTCATCAGCAATGTTTTTTCATCATCACGTAACACGATATACAGGAAAACAATTGTTACACTGACGAAGAAAAAAGTAGTTACACAAACAAACAGTGGAGGAAGTGATAAACTGAAAAACAAGTTCAAAGGCAGTTGAAGGCGAATCACGACAAGTGTTTTAGTGCAAATCCAACAACGTCTCCAACGTGAACGTTCCAATTTTATTTTCCATTTCATTGCTCATCACAATATTTTACAATTTTTTGTAGTGATTATTTTGATTGATGACAATTGTAATCATCATTAGAGTGATTGAATAAAAATACTTGAGGATTAAAATGGAAAAAAATCTGACCAAGAGTACGGAAGTGAAGGCTGGATTGGAGAATGATGAGGTTAACAAGGTCGAGGTGGTGATGAAAGTCAACGATACAAACAATGATGATGCATTGAAAAAACTTGACGATGGTTTTACTAAGACAATTGGTGTGATTCAGTTGATGCAGGTAAGCAATTTTATGAGTTTAATGTCTTGTATTAAATTATGTAATGTTGCACACGAGATATTTGGCGATGATTATCATTATGACACAGTGATTACATCTACACGCCAGAATTTCAAACGCCAGGTACTATATTATAGTTTTGTCGAGATATAAATGGCATAGTGTGTAGGAACAGGAGTTTATTATCGTCGCGATGGGTCACAACCTCTTGGCCACTGATCGTGATGATTTTAACGACGATTTCGTGAATATATCATTACCAACAGCACATGATTAGTCATATTTTATAACGTTCATATGTGAATTTATCTCTTTTTTCTTCCCATCAAATGTCAACAAAGTCTTGTTCAATCATTAATCATCAATTTTCATTCGTAACTTGTATATAAATGCAATGATGAAAGAATGAGTGAGATATAATTGATGATGGAGAGAAATATTATGGGAATAATGATAACATGAAAATGGAAGAGAACGACATTTATTTAATTAGCATAACAACTACCTTGCGTGCGATTGGTAATAACTGGTTGGCCAATGGAGCTGTAGTGCACTATGGAATGCGTTTATTTTCCAGTTGGTGACTTTTTAAAAGCCATTCGACAGGATATTGAAATATTTTATCTATACAATGTAGCAACAATCTGGAAATTTATTACTCCTTTTATTTATTTCGTCTTTCTTTTTTATTTATGGAGGATGAAGAAAAAATTTATTGATTCGACGAAACCTTTGTTAAGTAAAGTTCATTTTTTCTTTCTCTTTGTGTATCGGAATTTGAGAAAGGAAACTAAATTATCGAATGATAATAAGAAACAGGAAATCTTTCATTTTGAATTGGATGACATCGAAATTATTCTATTACGTTGGTTGTTCGAGTGTTCAAGTGTTGCAACATGGTTCGGTCAAACTGTTCTTCTGCAACAATTAGGAAATTTTATTCAACATGAAGTAGATGAAGAACTAGTTCAATTAAATATGTGTAAACTCATCTCATAGTCGAAATCTCTTCTAGCGGTTGCTCAAAGATATCTTCTATGAAAATAAGAATTTCCTGTTAGTATGTTTTACTTTTATTCTACGTGAAATTTGAGTTGAATTAGTTTGTGAGGTAATAACTGTCATCATTGCTGCACATGATTTTTCGCAATCAAGTAAAATTGAATTCTTGAATGTCACCTTCCTCGATCGACAATATAGATTCATGTTTCCGTCTTGGAATTATTCTCCATTCTTGAACAGGATATACCTATAAATCAGTACAGGATATTAGAATGAAGCATCCGAGACTTTCAGAAGGATTTCTGTTTAGAATATTTCAGTTAGTTTTATTGTCAAACAATTCCTGACCCCACCACCATATTGGATTTCATCAATTTTTTCCAAGCAAAATAATAGCAAATAATTAAGAACAACCTGACTATTTCACACAACCAATTAATTGATATGAAATATTTGTCGACATGTGGAATGTGTGTGGGGAATTCTCAACAAATGTTCAATAATGCAAAAAACTAAAATTTCTCTCCCAATTCATCGATCGAGTGAAACTACAATCATGTTATGAAAGAATAAACGAACGAACGAGAAAGTAAAATCACAAAAAAGAGTCATCGAGTAATTATATTCAATTGAATGTTCACAACATGCCCCGGAAATTATCAACAACATTTGCATGAATAAAGTACGAAGATTGATGATCCTCATCATCTCAGCATTTATGAATTCAATGCAGAAAAAGAACGCAAACTTTTTTTTTCAAAAAATCAAATTCAAAACGCCAATCTAGAAACAACAACAAAAAAAAGAACACCAGAGGAGAAATTAAATTATCATAAAAATAAAATCCAATCTTCCATTATGAAAATACGACACTTCAACGCCTGCAAAACCGTTTGCATGAGATTAAATACAATATTCATAATAAAAATAAAAATTCTGATCACGCATCTGTTTGATATTGTGAATATAATATTCTGATAACATGATAACATAAAAAAAATCGTTTCATATCACAGCGATAATTTCCATATTTTCAACAATATTTGATCCGTTGATTCGCCCCGCACAAATTCATGTCGACTAATAATTTTCATTCCACTCTAAATATTCGCAAGTAAAAAATGCAAAATTCATACGAAGATACCTCATGTAAAAATACAAATGAGTGAAAGAAAATACCTGAAGTATCACTCAATATAATCGTCGTCACGATTTTCTTCTCATTCTATTTTCCTTTTCACTTAAAATATATTCATGAAAGCAGTTACGTCACCGACTGCGAGATAAATGTGAAGATAGGGGCGACGAGTATGGGTAATGCCGAAGGGGATGTTTCCGAGATGCGTAATACCTTGTGGAACAGTGGTATTACAGTTATCGATTGTGAGTCCTTGGGTTACATTGACGATAACGTGAAGTGCGTGGGATGTTGACAACCCACGCGCACCACCATCACTGCCATCAGTCTTTTCATTTAAATATATATCTGTGGACATAGATATATAATATGTATAAGGTAACACCACATACCCCAAACGGTGGATTTTATTTGATGAATGAACACATGTGTAATGACACCAAGGGGAAAAACTGGTGACTCGTTGACATATCTGCCTTTATCGCTGTTGAAATGAGTAATGAAAAATTCTACGAATAAGACATTAATACTATTGTAACAAGTCGAGATCCATTGTAGAAGAGAGGATATCAAATAGAAAAGTGAAAACATTTAAACAGAGAAGTACTGAGGAAAAAAAATGATTCAGTGTGTTGAGTCAATTTTCGAATCTTTTTTCCGCTTTGCACACACTGAGATAGTGAATTTTCACTTACCACAATATCGAACAAATTTTCATCATGAAAACAATGACGGTCGCTACAATTTGTGAGGATTCGATTAATTACATCCGAGATTTAATTATATAAGTGTTAAACTGTTTTCTTGTCCGGTAATAGAACAAAAATCCTGAATGTACACTCGGTGTGCTGGGGAAACACGTTTGGACTTCTCTATATCGCACTTCATCCTCGATCATTCTCAAATTAGTTATTCAGTTATTCATTAAAAAGTCTTCATAATAAAATTCAATAAACTTGGTTGAAACTCATTGCTTTCTCTCATGATCAATCTCAAAGTTACTATGCGAAAATAATTTGGTGACGCGAAGGGGATGAAGGTAACACTGAATGATAAATGAATCAAAATCAGACATTTATTATGCTCCATCGTTTGATCTCACTTATGGAATAATAAATTACCCGAAAATTATAAAATATTTGCGCTAGAAAGTTTGTTCCGATTGATATGATAACTGAGTGCAGGTAATTCTCTCCAGTTAAACGATATGACATCTTGATCGCTCTTTTCGCATCCTTTTACTCTCATGTAACATAAATTAAATCACACACGAATTCTCAATAATCAATTCAATCTATCGAATCACCAATATTTGTCTCATCTGAACAAAACACAAATTCAGTTGTTACCTTTGACAAACAATCTGTAAAAATAATTCTGAAATTCACAGAAGAAGATGAATCACTAAGATTTTGCAAGACAGAAATGTTGAACTTGTTGTTCTTCAATGTTCAAATTCCAGCCTTGACCAACTCCCCTTGGCGTTGTGGCAAACAAGAATAAACACGTAAATTCTCTGTGTTTATACAGTGCTGCATATGACGACTTGCGATCTGTCTGTTCCAAGGTTGAAAGTACCTCGAAACCTTATACACTGTTTGTAAGGCACGCACTATGCAGTGCAGATTGAAACAAATGAGAGTGAAGAAGAGAAGGATTCTATATCTCAAGATCAAGAGAGTGAGCAAGCAAGATGCAACGTGTTTTGTAAACAAAGCTTTAACGGAATTTTCCGACGTATAGACGATCTATTCGTACCACTACCACCATCACCACTGCTTCAATACCAACTCTTCATTTGATGAATGATAGCATTATGATATTCCATTGAAATAAACAAGATGAACGTCAAGTGGTCACGACATCATCATGTACAATTAATTATAATAAATACTGCGATTAATCTTCGTGAAATCTCAAACAGAATCTAATAATCGTGTTGGATTATATCGGGTTTAAACATAAATTGCAAAAAGAAGGAAAGGGAGAATATATTTGTAAGAAAACATTGGAATAAGAGATATAAAATGATAAACATAAATAATTATCATTTCTTTCAGATATATAATTTATTGATCATCTTATACCTTTCTTATCAGGTGGTGTAATTTTTTTTTAAGCTTCCCTGTAAATGTCGCATCATAGATGTTTCATACGTGATTGAATTTGAAAGTGGAGACACTGAAATATGAATTATATTTCCCGCCTCATTCTCGAGATTACAAATATGTAGTGACTCTCGAGTCCGCTAGATGACCACAACGTATAGAGTAAAGTTGCAAAAAACCAGAGTGGGGGTAATGCCCCGC
>JABMBR010010252.1:0-43300 GCA_018881525.1 Meteorus sp. PSUC_FEM 10030008
AATATTAAAATATATTTATGTATATAAAGATATTATGTGAAATGTGTATTGAAAAATGGAAAAAAAAAATGATCGGCACTTAGACATCTGTGCGAATATTATTTTGAAAGTGTAATAGAGGGAAAAAGATTAATAATTAAATACATATTTGGCACACGTGTTCTCATCTCAATTTTAAAATGCGGTCAATATTTATTGGAGGATCATTATAATATTCTTATGTTATATCCAATGCTGTATCTGATGATAATATATGAGCCATGTTGATGATATTTCATGATGATCGTGACATTGCAGATATGAGTGCATTAATTGCCTTCATTTGGTAGATTAATTGTCATATACATGTTTACGTTAACTCAATTAGTCGACGTATTCACATTGCTTATTATTTATTTATTTATTTATTCGTTCATTTATTTTTTCTTTTATTCTGTCTAGACTGTTGACAAGTAGAAAAATGAACTTCCTCTTTGTATTTTTTTCTTTATTATTTAACACAGTCACGGATGTTCATGGGAGTAATGTACCTGCAATCTGAATTACATTTTGGCGAGAATAATTTCATTAACGACAAATTTCTTTCAATGAGTGCCGTATTTTTTTTTTCTCTTTTTTTGTTAATATTGATCGTGCGAATTGTGGAGAAACAAACAGTTGAATGATTATTTTGGAGATTGTGTTGTATTTTTGTTAACGCACGTTTCTCGAATCTCTTCCCCTTTTTTTTTGTTTAATCAAACGCGATGTATATTGTAATAGTGAATTATTAAATTAAACTATGGAATTCAAATGAATTTTATAAATCATTCGTGACATGAATGATATTACTCGTCGTTGCTCTATTTTTATCTCTTCGTCAAATATTATATTCATCAGTGAATTTTCGCGTTAGTAATCAAAATCTCGTTCTCTCAATTTTATTTATTTACCTGTTTTCTTTTTATGACTTTTTTTTTTGCTGTCCGCTCTTGTGGTGTGTAAACGTCAAAATGGTATGGTGTATACCGTGTGTTTAACCACAAGCAAGAATAAAAACAAATTTAACTAAAGAAAATTAAATTTAAAAAATTGATATAAAAATTACAATATAAATGATCCTTATATATTGATGTCTGTGTAAAAAAAAAGAACAAAATTATTGTTTGTTGTAATTTCATCAAAAAAATCAAATTGATGATTAATAATAATGATGACGATGGTAGAAAAAAATATATCAGGTGGAAATTTCGAATCAAATCGAAATGAACAAAAAAAAATTTGTAAATACGATTATACATATAACTTGAAAAAGAATGAAATAAAATAATATACATGAATAAAATATTGTCGTCCATCAACGCTTTTAAACGATGTATTTTTGAACTTCCTTCAATTTTTTTTTTTTTTTTTTCCATTTTAATCATTCTATTCCTCGCGAAAATTTATCGTCTACCGTGTCCATAAGGCCTTTATGAACGTCAAGGATCCTCCAACAAGTTTTATAATTTCGATGTGTTTATATCTAAAATGGAAATGTTCCAGATATTTTGTTGATTACCGAAATTATTTATCATGGATAATCTACGCGTGGTAATGAAAATTGTGCTGGATGATGCAAGTTGTACGAATCGATAATCCATCAAAATAATTGTGGTGCTTACATTGCAAAAAATTGAAGTACATTGAGATGATAAAATTCACCAACGGGACCTTGAAGTGAACACAGGCCTTGACTATCGCCACTTGTACTCAACTACTGTAGACCGTATGTCGTTATGATCTAATAAAAATTATACTTCGCAATTTGAATTTTGTCTTGTTGTACATTTGTTTCTGTGTTTTATACGTAACGTCGTCTAAGAATATGTTCAAAATTTAGTATTAACATTGCCGGTGTCAGTGACAATGTCGCAACATGTTGAAGTAGTTCGTGCGGTTAATGGATGAGGAACAGCATTGATAAACCAAATTTAACTCAATAATTCATTAAGATATTAAACAACAAAAAATGGAGGACATGTAGGATTTAATATATTTGCTCTATGATACTTATGCAAATTTATGATATTGAAAAAAATATTAATTATAAATATATTGTCGATAAATAAATACAACTTAAAGACATGTCAAGTGTACATGATATCAAATTAATTATGACAGATTAATTACGGTGTATTTACTCGCAACCCTCTTCGTGCTAATTACGATCGCAGAACATTAATCAAACACATCAATCTCCAGAGTTGGTACAGCAATGAGATCAGAATTGAATGTGAGTGAGAATGAATAGAAAAAAAACCATCTGTAAGGGAAGTTGCACTCATTTGTTCCTGAGTGTTGTTCTGCCTGTTCATAGTTGCATGTAAAGAAAGAATTGGAAAAATGGGAAAAACAAATGCAGTTGCAGATTGAATGGGAAAATGATAGATAAATAAATGACGAAATAGAAAATGTTGGAATAAAAGAGGAAAAATCCACAAAGTGTTGTATAGAAAAACTCTACAATCAAACGTGTTTTATCAATTACGCTCGAGGCTTTTACTTCGAACATTTGGTATATTCATTTTTAGTATTGTGTAGATAAGAAAAGAATATTGACAAAATTTCATTTCTATTGAGCTCGTTAGTGACATTGAATACCTCGTTATTCTCTATTTTTTTATTTTATCTTGCTTTCTCTCACACTTTTCAAATACATAACACATTTCTCTCTCTTTTCTTCGACGTTTAGATAAACACAAACTCGTAAATGTACAGCATTGAAAACAAAACAGTAACAAGGACAAGTAGCAACACAAACATGTAGTGAGAACGCAGTGGAAGTTAGTTATGATACACAGATAAAAAAGATAATTTGAGTCAAAAATGTTTTCTTTTTACACAGAAATTATTTATTTTTTGTGTAACGGTGAATATGTGTGGCCATAATAAGAAAATCGCAATTTTCAAGTGCGAGTAGCTGAAGTTGAATTATTTATTCGTCAGTTAGGTTGTGCGAATTTATTTTCTACGATAAATTGAAACGAGTGAATGTGGCAGTGCAATATTCGTCGTGATTCTAAAAATATATCTGCATTTGATCTGATAAATTCAATTAATTATTTATCATCGTTTATTATTCTCCCAACATGCAACATTATTCAAATCGATAGCGGATACTGACTGTGCCAGATATTTCTGGCGGGTCAAGTTGACGGGCCGTTGGAAAAGAAGGAAAATAAGATTGTGAAAATGGTATGAGAAGTTAAATGTCACCGATGTCTGCATCTTACTCCATTCCATCACTCTATATATATATTCAAACTTATAAATTTTATCACCGAATTGATTTACAACGATAGTTAACAATCGTTTAGTTGTTTGATTCATTATCTATTCGACTTATCATTCGGAATTTATTGAAGATTGAAAATTTTTCGTCTGTTAAATAATAATCAGTCGAAAAAAAAGATCCATCACACTTTACTTTCTTGACACTTTTCTGGCAAATGTTTTTGTTTCAAGTTAATTTTGTCGACAAGAGTAATGTGTTTATGAGGTCATTATGGCACACGTTGTATGTGTAAGTTGGCACCTGTGTCGGGGAAATTCATTATTGTTGGAATAAACATTGGGAGAGTGGAAGACAAGTTCGGAAAGAAATCGCAAAGAAAAAAATTTATCTTTCGCCAAAATTATGTGACCTTTGCAATAACATGGGATAGATAGGTTGATTGAATTAACTCAGAATGGCGTGAAAGAGTTAAAGAATAAAAGGTAGAAAAGATGGATGGGGCAGTGAGGACAGAGTAAAAAGGTTAAGAAGGAAAATCGAATAGAAAAAAATTACAAAAGGTAAACTCTTGGGTATAACATATGAGTATTTGGTGTACGTGAGATGGGTTGCCCTTGGCCCTTATCAGAAGAATCTTTTTGTGAAGGTTACTAAAACCCGGATGTGAAGAAAATTTTTATTTTTATTTCCAAGCACGTATCGATTGTCCATCGGATCACTTTTTGGGAGAGGATTAGTGGAATAAAGTAGAGGTTCGATCGATTCCCCTTCATACCAATTGATAAATTGATGAGGGTGAAGAGGAAAAAAAAACAAAAGAAAAATATGCAACGATATATAAATAATAGAGGGAAGAAATGTAACAAGAGTGAAAGAATAAAACATGAAATAATAATATTCCGCGTATGAAATTTTATCAAAGTCGTGTTTTGTTAAATGGCAAACGGCTTTTATGTATTTCTATTGCCGCATCGAATTGCGCTCGATGAAATATAAAACCTTTCGTATATTGTATGTCAAATGAGAAATTAATATGCTTGAGACAAATAACATCGTGAAAAATGGTCGATTCAGTTAAAAGTTGACTGTTGTTGGTGCAGGAGTGTTTGCCTTTTTCATGTTTTATTATTATTTCGTGTTATCGCTTTTTCGTTTTTGCTCTTAAAGCCACTTGGATTTTATTTATTGCTTACACAAAATGAATCAGACGTTTAACAAAATATCGAATTTTAATTTTAATTTCATTGACATTTGACGGTTGGAAATTCACAATTGGAGTCTTTGGATACAGCAGTTTGGAATCAGCGTTGAAATCCACATGCAGAAGATTTTCCAATACTCTCTCTCAATAATTTTATTGTTTATTATCAATACAATAATTTACATACCATGAAATTTAATGTGGTTGTATGTCATGCAGGAATCTTATCAGTTTTCGATAATTCGTCAAGATTTTCAGGCAATGTCAAGTGCAGACATATTTTTCCCTGTCATCAAACGTTTCCTGCAAGTATTTCTGGATTCCTCAGAACAGACTTTTCAACACAACGTCAACGTGAAAAATTTATTAACTACACCAGACAATTTTTCTACAGTTCCATTTCAATTTCCATCGTAAAAATGTTGATATGATGTCAACGTCTGCCAGGCAGTCACATCAAAGAACAATTATTTTCGCTTGAAGTATGCATCTGAGATGGGAAAAAATATGAAAATGAATATTTAACAGTGAAAAGGAAATAACTACTCCACTGAAAGATTTATGCGTCACTTCTAAATATTGTTTGATCTTGCTAAAATTTGGCACACGTAAATTTTTTTTTTTCACAATTCTAGACGGATTTTGTGAGATAGTGTGTAAAGCAGCTGCTTTTTTGGATCGCTATAATATCGATACATTTATAGAGATATGATTCAATGCGATTATAAATATTTTTTGCGTATTAGAGATGTGAGTGTGTGGCATTGCCATATGTCAAACATCCTCGGGTATATCGATTGACGCAATTGCTGAAGTTTTATCTTTCTCGTTTTAGATGAGTGATATTCAACTGCGTTGTGTAACAGTGTCATAGTTATAGATACGTCACTATGCAACAAGAAGTCATCATTGACTGCCGGCGTTTTTTCATCTTTCCTTTGTTTTCTTTCTTAAGACAAAAGCAAAAGTTTATTAATGCACCAGCATTCAAATTTCCACTGCGATTGTTATTACGTTGTGTAATCCTCATTATTAATTGAGATTGGCAAATTATTTGATTTTTATAGTTTGTCAGGAATAAAAAAAGGTCGGGATTTGTCTGAGTGAATTTCATTCGTCATCCGTGTTGCGTTATTGAAATCAAATATTCATTATCGGGAATGGAAATTGAGGGTAATGTTGATAGGATTGACGATATCATTTTCTTTTTCATTGATTTTCGGTTGGTTTTTTTATGGCATTCCGCGTAATTTGATGCTCGCATCGCCCACGTGATACTGTCAGAGCTATGAAATTACCTGGATCAATTAGCTGATTGGATTCACGTTAATTGTCTGGTAATATTGTTTGGAACGTTGATATTCGTATTTTGAAAGCTGACAGACAGGGGGAACAATGAATTGCAAGAGCACTTGGGTATTTTAGAAGCATTTCCACTACAAAATAGAAATGATTGGTTGGAAGTGATCAGTTTGATTGTTCATTACGTTATCTCGTAGCTCATTCATTTCCCCTTACAACAATTCGTTGATTAGAAAATAATTCCGCATATTGTTCGATAAAGGTTGCTGTTTGGACGAAGATATTTCAATCTCTACTCAAACGTTGGAAAAAAACAAGTCAAAGTTCAAATGTACGTTGGGATTTGTTCATTGGAGGATATGAAAAGTGTCAAGCAGCTCTTCGATTCGCGTGTCAGATTGGAATTAAAAGCGGAACAGAATGAGGATAAATATATCTGACCGCGAGAAAGATGGCGAGGTAGAAATCGGTGAAAAATCATAAATTTCCAGCACTTGTTTGACATTTTAATGGGACATGGACGAATACACTCGAGTCTGAATGAAACTGAATTATGTTCGATCACACATTGTGCTTGATGAAAGATTCATAACGAATAATAGAATACAAAGTGCTCTCGATAAAAAAAAATATACTGACAATAAAAAAATAGTGAAATGAAATTGAAACAAACAATGAATACGAAATGAAGTACATGAGAATATTTTTCATTTAGGGTTTTTGTTTACTTCCGCTATTTGTTATTCATAACCTTCATCACTACAATTATTTCTACTTGGTATTGATGATTCCGGTAGCGCACTTTGACCACACAGACACATACGCGCCGGACGAATAAAATAAATTGGTTGGTGGATAAGGGGAGTATTGAAAGGGGGGTCTGGACCTTGATTGAGTGCGATCACTTATGCATATAGTTGTGGCAGACGGACAACCTTCATCTACTCATGACCCTGACGGATGATTTAACATTTGGTTTCGCTTTTTTTTTCCGCTTTATTAAAGGGCATTACGATACGGAATTAATTTCCGTACAAACATCGACATATTCGTTTACTTTTAGTGCATGATGAACAATAAATTTGATTGATGGATAGGTGCATCGATGAATAATCAAATGGAATAATGAATGAGCAAATTTTCAGGAGAGACAGAGATTATTTTCCTGTTTTATTCTTTGCAAATACACCAATGGATTAAATTTCATTGCCAATATTGAAAGTTTAACACGTGTGTCACATCAAATTTCTATTCAATATTCATGTTCACCAGTTGCCCTTTATCAATTCAGTTCATAATCCTCACGAAACAGAAATGAATCTGCAACGAGAAACATTTTTTCGCAATGTTAATCGTGTGTGTGCACATTCAGAGCAATTATTTCAGGATATGAGATTCCATACTGATGACTTTGACCTTATGAAAAAAACGATCACACATCCCACGCCTTCATTACAGAATTTTTCACATCTATTTGAATTCAATGAAAATTGAGAATATTTGAAAAAATCACATCTGATCAACAGTAAGAGAAAAGAAATGACAGGAATAATTAAACAAATGACCTCGATATCACCAAGATTGTTTGTCAGTTGGAATTACTGATGCATTACCTTCCCCAATATTCATTCATCCTTCTCTAAATAATAAATACGTAAAACATAACCTCGAAACGGTGAAATTCATCGAGTGAGTACCATTAATCAAGGTCAAGATCTCGGTTACATAAATAAATATAAATGAATACATATTTACAGTATGAAGTAGAACATGGTGGCTCATTCAATTGGTTTTGATAAGAAGGTTATCAGTTGTGGGTTCATGAAGTATAGAAGATAAATTAAAGTGCGAGATCACCCTTGGGAATCTCAGATTTATTTTGCTACCATATGAGCAAGTTGCGTCGCTATCGCTATCTATTTATCGCAAGTTCGAGTGTGTCATCTTGATAAACCATTTGGGGGGGGGCTCGAGAGATGAGACCAATCGGTTATTGCCTGATAGCGCTCTATGGTCATTAGTTTCCTATCGCCCTTTTGTCTCGGCTTACGACTCGACCGACTCTAAGTCCTCTGGCTGTACGTGATTATCTTTTCCCTCAGATGAAACACACATTTGGTCGTGATTCAATGGACCTTGAGTACGCAGCTTCAATTCTGTGTTTATATATGGATTCTGTGTATTATAGCCAAGTTATATCTAAAATAAATATTATCGTTGTGGAAAATGTATAGATTTACCAGGAGAATTATTCAACTGTTATATGACTATCTGATGCGTTGGAGAACATCGTCTTGATGTTACAGACATTTATTGCATATTTCAATTTAAGATGGAACTTTCTTGTGGAATTAATGTCTCGATGTGTTATTGATACTCGGTTAGAGCAGCTAATTAAAGTTTATTTTATTACCATTTAAAGTCTCTATATTTGCATATTCATTTTCGTTCGATATTATTTCAGCTGCCTGTTTTATCATCTATGAGAGATATTAATGTTTATTATTGCTGCAGTTATGTATTTGCACTTTCATTTTCAATATGTTCAATGTGTGAAAATAAAATTTGCTCCTCACTTTTAAGAGTCAGTTCTTTTGTTGGCCACTGAGTTTTGCCAATTTAGATTTGGGAAATGCGTTGACTATTGAAATGAGTTTTGTCGAGGGAAATTTATTACTTTAAAAGCATTTTTCAACAATACATCGTACATTACCTCTGATGAGTACTTACAAATGAAAAAAAATAAATGGCTGGTATTTTCGTTTCATTTTATGTTCGCTTTATGGTTGAAACTTCTTGTGAATGTGGGTCAGTTGAGAGATATTTCAAGATCACGTGCACGAGCGTATAAACCAACCTTTGAGGATTTCAAGAGAGTTTTCATTGAGGAAGGACAGTGGTCATCACGAATATTTGACTCTGCTCTTTCGTCATCGTTATTTCATGTGAATATCTGCGTTTGGTCATAACGTAAAGGAAATCGTGCTGGAGGATTTTTATTATTGTCGTCTGCTCATAAGATCGTTGAGTACCATGTTGATGATGCTTTCACAAGCTGGAAATAATTCAGATTGAATAAAATATACAGAGCTGATGAAAAATGAGAAATTTCTTCAAATATCAAAATTATCCTTTTGATCCTCCCTGTCCAATATCAATATTTCCAGTTTCTTTGTGGAACGTGAATGAATAAAACAAGAAGAAAACATTTGGGTAATACTATCGTGAGAAAAAATTGTTTTCCTTTGTCAGCTTTAACTGATTGAAGAAATATAAAAGGAACACGTGGTGTTGTCGATTGAGGTGGGCAAACGGCAGCAAAGGCGTTCATAAAGAGAGATGGAGTCTGTGGAAGCGTGAAAATAATGGTCGATCAATGTGTGGTGTGAGCTGAAACTACGTCAGCCGAAGGGTTTTTACTTAGTCGCTAAAATAGTTATTGAGAGGAGAAAAAAAAGTTGCTTTCCATGCACCACTTTTCCGTATTTCATTTTTTACAGTTGCCTACACACTAATCATATACTTCTCTACCTTTTCCCAATCCACTGCACCATTTCCTTCTCCTCATTCTGATTCTTTTTCTTCATTCCATCGTTCAAACAAGATAGTCCAAGATTGCGTTCACCTTGCATCCAGGTCAATAAAAAATTCCTCCGGCAATTCAATCGAATTTGCTCTATTTCCAATTGCGAATTTATTTCATCTACTTTCTCTACATTTTTGGTCTGAGTAAATCACTGGAGGGACGGAAGAACGTCAGGTTGGGGGAAAAGTGATATATAAATTTAATACATATGAAGAAGATTTCGTATATCGTAAATTCGATCACTGAATATTTTTTATCCGTGAGTGCTTCCGTATTTTTTTGCTCTTCTTTGTCATTTTGTTACCGCCACTCGTGCCAGCTCGATGTTCCGCCTCCACAATATAATCGATAGACGACAACGGCGATGGTTAAAGAGTCTTTCTCCTGTTTTTCATTTTGTTTTTGTTTTTGTTTTTTTTTTCTTGGGTAAAAAAAACAAGACGACATTAATGGTAAGAGGAAAAATGGTAAAATATACAAAAGCAGCGCATGACGTGCAATTTTGGCAACTATGGTTGTATAATATGCCAGAAAAGCTTTCTATCATACTTCCATGTTGTGAATGCTGGCGAGGAAACGTTGCAGTTAAATTAAAGTTGAAATCCAATTTTTATTCTTGTCGATATTGCGTTTGTCATAAAACAAAATAAACTATGCGTTAAAGGACAATGATTCCAGAAATAGTTTCAAGGTTGTGTTTGTGATAAATTAAACAATTTTTTATATCACAAATAAATAATGTTCCTATAGGAAACAAACTTAGTATTCATGAGGAGAAAAATTCATTTGCTGTATCATGCGATTTTCTATTTCGTTTTATCAACGGTCCAAACGACATGATCGTGTTCATTGATCTATGAACATATTTCTCTCTCATTTTATTTCAAAGTTGAATGCTCAATGTTGAGAAAAATACCATCACGGACTTCTATTGATCACATTTTCCTGATGGGCTGCAGTAGAGTGAATGGAAGAATTTTAACCGCAATAATTCACCACCCTACGCTATTTTTTTACAGCCAAAAAATTTCCTCGTTGAATTTTTTTTTTTTTTTTTTTTCGTGAAATATATGGACGAATTTTGTGATTCTTTCGTGGATATTTTTTCTTTTATCCTACTACAAGTATTTTTCATTCTTGGAATTTTCATTCTTTGCACATTTGAATTATTTCAATGGGGCATATTTTCTTAATATTGTGAGCTCAGGGGATCAATGAAAAACAGTCTCGAGTGAGATACGAATAAATGCATTCTATTCATATACAATGTGGGAACGGGCTTGAAATGATTTGGCTGAACTTATTACAATTGAATATAAATTATTCTCAACAATTATTTTCCATTCCTGACCTCGTCATAAATACCAAATGAAAAATTAAATGAAAAACACGATGCGTCTTCAATTTGTTTTTGCAGTTCTTCTCTCTCGAACAAACTCATCATGCGATGCCGTGAATTATTACGTCGTAACAAGTTTAAGACCTACAATAAATAAGTTTATAAATATCAACAACAAAATTTAATTCCATGTCTAGGATGATGAACATTATTCGTGTTTGTAGTAGCTCACTTATTTTTCATTCAACTTCCTCCGAATAAACGTTGTGTAATTATTTCTGATGAAGGGAATTGTTGAGCATTCAAACAAAGAACACCAAAAAAATGGCACTCGAAATTATATTGGTGACGTAAACAAGAATGGTAGGGATTCACTGACGCAGTGGGAGCAGATAGAGGAGTGGTGGAAGCTCAATGCGCAGTCTCGTTTTAGACACGAGCGGTGACGATGTGAATAAGTCGATGTGAACGAAGCGAGAGGGAGGTGTAGAGGGTACATTACATTTATGTACAACTTCTATGTATTGGTACATGAGTGTAGGTACATTTACACCACATACCTCTGTCATTTTTTTTTCCCTACACACACATAGAGTTGCTATTCCAAGACAATGGACGATCCTCTTGCGTTTGCTTTACAGGCGATGAAGAGACGTCTCAAAGGGACGAATATAGATATCGTAGCTGTTTTTCCGCCATTCTTTTATGTCATTGGAAAAGTAGTTGCAGATTTAGGTGAGAATAGCAAGAGATTTTTTTTTTTTCATGTTCATTTTTTTGTGATATGTTGGTTTATGTGTCAAGACATAAATTCCTTGTTAGCTTCAATCAGTCCTTTCTCTCTTGGGAATCTTCTTTTTATGATCGTAGTGGAAATTTAATAAAGTTATCTGTGAGCTGAGGGTAGGAAAATAAATAAGTAAAAGTATTTTTGAAATAGTGATATTTTTATTTGTTTTTATTGTCTCATTTTTCCTTTTACGAATAGAACGAAGGAAAGTTCGCAGTTGGGAGTTGATGGTTCCATGTGTGTTTCAACATCAATACCATTTAGTTGTCATAACTCTGATGGAATAAAAATACATGGGATTGCCATTACCATTACTTCTCATTATTGTCACAGTCACATTGTTTCATCAGTGTTTTAAAGGGAAGTATGAGTTTGTTAACCCGGAAAAGTTCTATGAAATCTGATGTTGTTGGAAAATTTTTTGTAGTTATGTTAATGTTAAGGACAAAGTTGTGAGCTTTTTCCGATGCATGAGGTCATTTTTCGATAAGTAGGAAAGTACGTGGTCGTCTTCAGTAGACAGAGAAGAAGAAAAAGAGGCCAAGGTGTCAGTTAGTGTTCGATTTTTCATCCAATCTCAAGAACTTCTGAAAGAATTTCTAGAATGTTTGTGAGGTTCACTCACTCTTATAAAAAAAAAAGACGAAATGTTTCGTGGAGATATTTTCATTTCAATAAATAGAATTCGAGTCTATACACTTGTTATCCGAAACGTTGGATTGAATTTGAATAATTTATATTTGCATTCCGCTACGTTTTGCTCCAGTGGGTTGAAAAATTGCTCGACACCACCAATATTTGCATTTCTGATCTCATAACTTGTGTTCCAATAACACAAATTTTCTACTTGTTGTGTTTCGACTTTCCTGAATTTTCAAATGTTCAGTGTGGATTGTTTCTCATTTTAATCTTCTACAGAGAAAAGTTTCTAATAGTCAGTAGTTCAACCGTCAGCAGTGAACTCCACTAATTCCCAAGAAGAGAGAGAACCGAGGAATACTTCGCTCTCACACATCCACCCACATTGGTATAAACGGGAATAAACTGGATTTGATTTGAGACCTCTTCAACGATTATTTTTATGCTAAGGAATATCATTCCTTGAAGAAAATGGTTATACAGCTCTTGGTACTCTCATGAGAATGAGGATCATGCTGTGACTGAAATGAGTTGTTTAATGTTCGATGATAGATGATGGCTCTCAGTGGATTAAATAAAATTTCGTGGAGATATCAAGTCATGTAGATCATTTGTATTCAAACCAGAGACAATGGATAAAAATGAATGGAAAAGAAGCCTTGGGTTAGGTCTGTGATGAAGTATTCGTACGTTTCGTTATTGATAGAGCTTTATCTTTTATCTGTGGTGCAAATTCAAACTCAGACAAATTTTTCTCTATTTTTCTACGGTGTCTGATATCAATTGATGTCTATTTTGCCACAATAAGTTTTCCTTTGACCCTTTCATTGAATACATCAACTACCGAGCTAAAATAATATTTCAGGATGGAAATTGCGCTGCAGAATTTTCACCGAGTTTTCTAAAAATGGATTCACAATTTGATCAGATGTTCTGCATAGTGCAATCATTCTCAATGAAGATTATTCATTAAGATCGGATAACCTTCAAAGTTGTGATTCGAAGCTTTCAACTTTTCTTATTCTACTGAACTTTCAATCACGATCTTATTCTTGAACAATCAGGAATAGAGTGGGGTTCACAGTTCGCTTTCATCGTCGTAAGTTATTTATCCAGCTTGTCTTATGCAACGTCTTGTACAAAGGTTTCTCAACGTAAGTACTTTTGCTTATGACTCTGCACGGAAGCGCAAACAGTGAACTATATCTGAGAATTATCAGACTAGATATGAAATGCAAATTCTCAAGAGAGAAATAGAAGGAAAAGTTCTAGGTACAGAGAAGTAATGCGAATTGAATGAACCATTAAAAGATCTTCAATAGTTTTTCTACACCAGAATTTCAATCGATGAGCAAAGAAATTCACTTTTTTATTCAACTTCAACTTCTCTTTCAATTCAAAGTGTCCCATGTTGTCTATTTGATTCGCAGATTGTGTCATCCGAGCGTACAACGAATCTCTTCAAACGGACATTTGCAATCCAATAATTTAGCATGACCCAATTCACAATCACAAACATGCTGCGACTGAGAAAATGAAAGGAATCGAATTCTTCTAGGTTCTCTCGTTATCACTTCCCTTTATTCATCACAATGAGCATTGAGCGTGCTCTTTAATTAATGTTCTGTAGTCACCGTGCTCTTTCGATCTATATTTACGCTGTGTATTCAGTGCTGATTCTTCAATTAACCGCACTTTCCTGTGAGCAAGGCCAAGGAAGCCAATAATTGACGCTCACACATTGCGCACACCTATTCCGTGCCATATCAATTCAATTTCTGGATGAATGTTAGACGTTAGACGACAATGCATCAGCAGATTTCCTGGATTTCCCATTGCGCCAGGCGTCATCATCATCATATTGAGTCAACTGTCTTGGATATTACGTGCTCCAATCTACATGAAAGCATTTATTGAAAATTCGCATTATGCAATATTCAATTATGTAAGATGGATGTTTCACGGTGATCGATAGACTTCGACAATGTAGAAAGATATTTTATGTATTTCTTGAGCGATAGCACGTGGAGAATCGATTCATATCTGTTCTCAATTGAAATAGTGGAATATGGAAACTGTAAATTAATCAGCGGATTTATCTTCACTTCGTACATGATGATTTCCCGTGTATATTCGAGTAGATTTTCTCGTGTCCCAGTTGCAAATTCGTCGTACGAGATATGCTCCACAACCGCGTTCCAATTAAGCTGTGCTCGTGTCTATAACGAACTTGGAGTTGATGTTCAGCAGTGAATTCAGTGAAGGTAAAATATATTTGACATTTATCTAAAAGGATTAAGGGTGATGTAAGTGGATTTTTCTCATGAACTATTTTTATCTAAAGTTTCATTCACTCAATACTATTTGTGGATTCATGTTATAACACAAATGTTGATGGTTCATGTAATTTCAAACACCTTCAGGTAGACTTTTACGTAATGATTCGAATAATGTTACAGCATTGAGTACAATAGCTTGTTACGATAGTTTCAATACAGTCAAACCGTTATGAAACGCGAGGATATTTATGTGCATGGGGTGAATTGATTATTCATGAAATGTTCCAGTCTCCCCAACATTTCAGATAGTGTAAAGTGATGGAGAAATATTTGTAAAATTCGTATCATTGAGAAATGTATGAAGAGGTTAAAAAATTACATTTTCCAGTTGAGTTGTCATTTGATTTTGAAACCACGATGGTGAAAAGACTTTGATACGATTAGGATAAAAACATTTATCATGAATTCCTGATGTTCAACAGACTTTTCAAACTCGTAGGTTCATGTGGCAGTAAGAGAACATCTCGTGCGTCTGCTTAATTTGGCTTCATGCAAAGTTCTAACTAGTTCATGTTACACAACAAATGTACGACGAAGTAAATCCAGTAAGAGAGAGAAATTTCTCACGCAATATAGTTTGTCTACTGAGTGATATCACAACGTTCATGGGTGCAAGGTTATCAGGATGCTGAAAATTACTTGAAGCGTAGACAATTTCAACATTTTCACGCTTCCTGCATTCACCTTGGCTTCATCCTTCTGAGTGCCTGCGGTTTTCGAGTTGGGATTTATGATCTCTGTAAATGGTACCACGACATCTCATTTTCTAATTTTGATTTTATTGCTGCAGTTTTTATTTTTTTTTTCTAATTACAAAATAGAAATTTTATTCACATTGACATTGGAGCTGTTTTCAATGCAATGCTGCTACTGAAACGTTCGTGAATTCGAAGAGACGACAGGTTTTATAACCGTGGAAAATACTTGTCAAAGTCAATTGCAATAATATTGTCACGCATCGACGTTGGCGTGTGCGAGGGCGCTCGGGTGCTTCAATGTATATCTTGTTTAGCTTGTCAATATGCTGCCCAACATTTGCTGTTGTACTATGTGCATACACATATGTTTACAGTGTTGGTGAGCTGTGTTCTGTTTTATCTCACCATACGTGACATTAAAGGAGCGTCGAATGACGTTTCTGGACCCACTTAAACGATGGATGGATATTCCTGAAGAGATAAATGAATTTAACAAATTGAACAGAGAGCTGCACTCAAAAATATTAACGGGGATGTCTCTGAATAGAAAATTTCTATTCATTGTTGACAATTTAATATGAGGTATCAATTATGTAATTTGGTACTCCATACCAAATGTGGTTTTACGGTGGACGAATGGGAAATTATCAATTGAGTTTAATGACACTTGAAAAGCGTCAAGTTCTGCAACAATTTGCAATTCTATTTATTCAATATTGTTGTTGTGGCGATTATAATTGTTTAGTTACACTTTAGCAATTGGTATAGTAATTGCTGCCATTTTGTTCACCATTGTGAAAAATAAAAATTTAATTGCGGTCACACGCAAGTTCGATAGACGAAGTCAGTTTTTTTTGCTGTAAAAAGTTTTAATTGCTCTGCGGTTCGTGTAATGGGTTATCGAGTACATTACATTGTTGAGTGTATATATATATACAATTTGATCGATTTTAGAGGTTGAACTAACGTTAATGGAACTTTTTGATATCGGTTTATTGATTGGAATTGCATGATTACAATCCATTATTGCGTTGCATTACTGGCACGATCCATTTGTAGCATTTTCAAGTAAATGAATTGAAGATGTTGGAAGTGTCGAGTACAGTTCTCAATGTTTGTTGTCAAGTATAGTTATTTCATCCCCTCGTTCTCGTTCTCTTGCATTTCATCCTTTATCTTCCTTCCGCCATTTCAATGTTTGCTCGTAAAATCTTATTCCACGTGCTGTTGGATAGTAGATGGAGTGAGAACATTGTAAGTGTCAAGGGCATTTTTTTTATCATGCTTTCATCTTTTTTTTTGTGAAGTTTTACGAGTTCTCATGAGACACTTGGATGACAAAATTTCCTGTAGATGGTTTGTCGTCTTTATTTTTTATTCTTTATGATTCTTTTTTTGTCACAGTCGATCGTGATTTACTCCATTTTGTTTTCGTTGTTTTTCTCTTCATGGAAAATGTGTCAATGATGAATATTGTGTTTTATTATGTGAATTAATTTTTTTCTTTTTGAGAAAATAGTGTGATAACGTGAACAGTCTCCAGACGGTTTGATGATTTCATGAATTAGTGATGACGAGACGAATAATTGTGTGGGAAAAAGTGTGGAAATGATGCGAATTTTAAATTCACACAGACAAATCGATATTGTTATTTATATTTTGTTAATTTCGCTGTTATATCTGACCAATTTCACTGGCGATTTTAATTTTTTTATTCATAATTACAATATACTGCGAATGACAATTGAACTATCTTGAAAACCGCAGTTATTTATTATCTACATCGCTACTCGATAATTCGCATTCGTCGGTAACCATACACTGTGTTGGTAGAATTATTGAGACAAGTGCGAAATATTTATAAATAGAATTCATACGAAGGCGACTGGTTTGTTGATGTAGCGAGTTCGAGCATGAGTAAATACACGTAACACAAAGGAGAATAAAAAATTAGATAGAGTGATAATGTGAATTCTTCATGTTGTCAACCAAACGTTTCAAAATGGCGTGGAAAATAAGAATCAAATAGTTAATGAGCAGAGTATAAAATATAAAATTAAAAATGATTAATATATTATTTTTTATGTAGAGACGGATGAAACTTCTCAACTGTTGGATAACACAGAGGTGTATCAGAGTGGCTTCCCTATCGCTATTTTTATCCTCGAGCGTATCGATTGTTCCAGTACATAGTCTCGTACATTGGTGCTCGATATCGTCGAGTATTATGGAGAACAAAAAAAAAAGAAAAACACGATGATAATAATAAAAAAAAATCCTTGATACAACCCTTGTACAGCTACACTCGACTTTCCATTCAGTCATTTATTCGTTCATTTGTGGCGCCAGTTTTCAATCAATATGAAAGAATAAAAAGTATTAAGTTGATAAAAAAAAAATATTTTTCCTTCAACTTATAATCCTACGAAGTATAAATAACTTTTAAAGATTATTATCTCGGATTTATTATTGTCTGTGTCTGTAGTTGTATTAACGCAATCATTAACCGATAAATAGTCACAGACACTAAACAGAAATAGACTGGTTTCGATATGAGAAACACTTTTACGTTAATGAATGATGAAAATACATTTTTTCTTCTCCTTCGAATGAATAGTTATTATTAATTCTCGCTGTGATTTAATGTGTTAGTTGGAGTGTAAACAATATTTATGTATTGAAGTTGAGCGAAGCGATGAGGAATAGAAGGAGAGACAAAAATAGTGTAGGCGAAAAACGAGAGGGAACAATTTGCATTGAGAGAAGTGAGCAGGTGTATTCTTGTGAGACAGATAACGTATCGCCCCCAAGGTGGAAGATCGTGTGGAGAGATCACCAATGCGACAGTTCTATTCTTGATCACCGCGTAGGCCACCTTTAAATGCCCACAGACTGATAAACGATCGTCAATATGAAAGAAGAAAAATAATTTTGTATTCCCCCCAATGGGTTTGGGAAAAGAATGAACAAATGTCTGACCCAGTAGGTTTTATTTCTACTTAATCGTACTATACCATGGTAATTCTTTGTGAATCCCACAGCTGTATGATGAAATTCAGGAGTATTATAAAATTTTATCATCAAATATACGTTGAGGAGAGTATTAATAGACGAATTTATTTTTTTATGAATGTGAAATTTGTAATATTTTTACATTTTGTCTGACTCTCATTTCAATTCTATCTTTACATCTCTGTTGTTTTTCTTTCTTTATTTCATTTCATATTCTTTTACTGTTTGTGTTTTTTCTCAATGTAGTTATCACTCTCCCCTGCTCGAATCATAATAAAAATAAATGAAGATTGTGTCTGGTTTTATAAATTCTGAGCGAGTGTGTATTGTTTTGTCTGAATACGTTAAAGGATTTTCGTGTCCCTGACGCATCCATGAAATCAACGAAGAGAGAATACGATAAAAAAAGAAACAGTTAATAAATATGTTCCATTATTCACATGTCAGTTGATTCCAACCGTATAAATGAGTTGGAAAAAAATGGGTGTACAAATGAATTCATCTCTACTTTCTCATCGTCTCCCTTTTTTTCTTCTTCAATATTTTCTCTTCAATTTGTTTTCCGATTATCCCAACCATCACAATAAAATTTTATTGATTGGTAGCATCGAACGATTTTTATCAATTCAATGGATTACACTTAAGCCACATGTGAAATTTTTTTTTCCCTCTATAAAATATTACGAATGAATTTGTATAACACACTCAAGATTGTAAAAATAAAAAGTCGACGAATGTTTCGGAGTACGGTCACCTCTAATCCAAAAATACTTTGGACTTCAGCTGCAATTATTGATAAAAATTGTAGAAAATAAATTTTCGCTGATGATCAGCATTTTTCCAACTACTTTTGAATTATTCAACATTAGCAAACATATGCGAAATGATTGATCCAATTTCTGAACGACAGTTCTTTTATATTCAAAATAATTCGTGTATAACTGTCAACATAATTGAAACATTCGCCACGCTCGTGTTTTCGATGGCCAATATTTGTCATTGGATGGAAACTGGGAAGAGCAGGCAGTATATATTTATATGCAAATGTATTTTATCCCCTTGCAAATAAACTCGAGCATGTATTTTCATGAGTACATGTATTCCACAATACTGATATAACTCACGAGGAATGTATATTGGATATGGATTAATCATCGATTACATAGTCCAATAATGTGACAAAGTGGGGTAGATTGGATTAGTGTTTATCATCTCTATTTACCTTATCCTATCTTTCATTGCTCCTCTAATATAATTTTCGCTCTTTGTGTATCATTAGGATTGGTACATCATACGATTACATATGATTATTATTGAATAATTATCAAATTGAATTGGTTGATAATATTGAAAACAGAGATGGATAAGTTGATGATATAAATTTCGATTGAATTTAGATCTATTGAAAAATTAATCTAATAATAATTATGGATAGAACGTGGATGTATAGAATTCATGAAGGGGTGATGAATAGTTAAATTTATCTGACTATTCACACGTGGAATAGTTACAAGTGGTGGTCGTGGGTGTGCACATGTGAACAGATTTATTAACGTCGCAATAATGTTGAATGAAGTACATTAACGCACTGTTGATCGGAATAACGACGACGATGCTTTCATCTCAATGTGTGTCTGTGTTGATGCATCGTAGATGTCACACTCCGTAAATTTTCAGTTGGAGAATGTGATTGTTGATGCATTTGTTGATTCAATGTTCACATTATGATATTGTGAGTTGCTTGCGTAGTTGAAGTTCTTAATTATTAATTTGTGCAATAATTGACGTGTGATGATGGGTAAAAACTTTCTCGAATGAATATCAAGGTTGATGATTATATAAATTATTGTCTAGAAGTTTATTTCAAGGTGACATTTCTCGTTAAATATCTTCCACTGGATTCATCTTGATTTTCATGTCTGAATATTCCATTGTCATTTTGTTCGTACTTCATTAATTTGATTGAGCTTTTTCTTCGTGATCGATGGCCACTCAGTTCAGTTGGGGAACACACGACCGGAAATCTGGATTTTGATTGATAGTTTCTCTTCTAAATAAATGAAAATGGAGAGGTTTTGACAACATCTGAAAATAGATGTGAAAATATTGTCAAGTAAACATTTTTGTTAGCCAAAAAAAAAAACGAGAACTTAATTATCCAATGTTGGTAAACTTTCCTCATATTTACCAACTTCCCTCAACAATCTTGTCACGAACTCTCTCTAGAACAACCACAAACGAATGAAACGTGAAAAAACTCAATTTTTTCGATATGTGGTATGACAATGCGCACCCTCTTTGTCATGTATGCGTGTCTGAATGCTTAATCGGAATTGAATACATGGAGTGAGCGTTCTCTTCCTGATTGGATCTCAAACTTTTTCCTTTTATCGTTCATGTGGTTATTGTGGTCGATATCAAAAATTGTACACAATAATTATGACAATACAATTCATAAAAATCTGTTGTTGGGTTTTTTGTTAGACAGACACGACAATATTATGGATGCCATAGCCCCAAGTGCCGCGTCAAAAACAACGGCTGTTGGTGTAGATGTGAAATGCCAAGGGTGCCTACTCCTTTTATCCGCTCGTTTTCTCTTTTGCCCACTCGCACCCTCTGTTCTTTTATGAAATAGCCACGTTTATGTTGTATGTAGCAATATTACAGTATGAGGTTGCCATATCGTGAAAAATCAATACTGCCTAAATCCTTTCACCCTCATTTTTTCTCCATATTTTTCGCTTTTTTCTTTGCATTTGCTTTTTTTTTCACCCTCACGTCATGAAACAATTTCATTTATATCGCTCAATGACACTCACTAAATCGTTTTCGACTTTTTATCATGAATAACATGGATAGAGCTGGTGATGAACTTGAAAAGAAAGAAGACTGGAAACGTGTTGTTTAGAATTGGTTGAGAGCTTTTTTTTTAGCTGTAGAATGAAGTTGAGGTGGAAAATGAGAGTGGTGAAAAACGAATGGACAGTGTTGTGTGAATGGATCAGACTCAGTTACAAGGGATCGATGAATGTCTGACTATCAAACTTTTCTATTTGTCTTTATTTTTGTTTTTACATCTGATTCAATTAATTTAATTGAATGTTTTTTTTTTTTTTTTTGGGAATGAACATTTACTCCCGGAAGATTGTGGTCTAGACGATGCGCTAATGGATTACCCAACAAAGTAGAACACAGAGCTGTTGCATGTATTTATCAGACATAAACAGGAAGGGACGAGATAACAACATTGGGTGTAGTAAAGTCATTGGAATTATTTATCTATCATAATAAATGATAGGGAGCTTAGCAGATACTTTTTTTTGTACTTAATTATGACTTTGAACTGCTCAATTGCGAATCGAAATGGCTGTTGAAATTGTTTTTTCCTTTCGAATGACTATTCAAACAAATCAAGATATTATTGATGTTGATTTGGAGCAAACATGTGAAAATGAAATAGGAACGTCGAGGTGGATGAATAGCGATAGGAGTGTGAGTGAAACATCAGGGATAAAATGAAGACTCGCACAGTGGATACAGTTGCGATCAAAATTATTCCAACAATTGCGTTTGAGTATTGAATTCGTTGAGAAAATAACTCATCTAAATTCTTTATAAGTTCATATTACTCCCTGTGGTTAAAACTTCGTGCAAAATAATTCGAAATAATGACAGAAAGTTCATTAGAGAAATTAGTTTTCATGTATATTTTTATTTTTGTATATGACAGTGGTGAAATTATAGTTCTTGTTAAAATACTTTCGAACAGTACTGTAATTGTGCACTGCTGTGCCTGACGTGCGTTCTAATTATTTCTCAGTATAGATATAAACGTAGGAAACATAGAAATACAGTCAGGATGTGCGAATCGCCACTCTCTTGTCATTTGCGTTGCCCCAAGGCATTTATGATTAAATTCTATCACATCATTTCATCATTTCATTTCGTTCGTCATTAAATCAACCTGCAATTTTATTCATTCTGTCTTTCTCATCTCCATTTTCTGTCATTAATTATTTTTTATTTTCATGATTTCAGTTTTAGTATTTTTTGCATTATTATTTCCATCCAGTATTAAGATTTTATTCTTATTTTTGTTCAGTCTGCACGTGTATACGAATTCACGATCGTTACAGTCCACGCTTAGTATCATTTGGCAAATCACTTTACGTAACTGGATTTATTCGTTAGTGTTGCTACATTCATATGCTATTACGTCATGTATATATGTAAAAGAGAAGATTTGACATTGATGAAAGAACATTTCCGCAATTTGTTGCGGATGTGAAAATTAATGGAAATGAAATGCACGATCATCTACTTGAATGTGAAAATTTGTTCTTCATTAATATTCGATTGAATGGATGAATTATTTCCAGTTGCACGTTCTTCCATGAATGCTCTGAATAAATATTGTTATAGCAATAAAAACCCGAGGGAAATTTCAAATAAAATACACGTGATCATTCATTTCAATAACTGCAAGAGAATTTTTCTGAAAATGTGTCATACATATCTAACGATAAAACTCTGAGCAATTGACAAATATCCCCATTGGACAGTTTACCCAGTGATAAATTGAATTATGCGATTTAACAATGAATTTTATTGATACAAATCTGTACAGATTTATTCCACTTTCCATTGTGATACTCTTTTCTATTTTTTTTTTATTCTTGTTGTGCCATTTCACATTATAACACTCTAATCGAATGCATTCTATGCGAATGAACAATTTATTTATACACATACGGCATATATATGTATATAAATTTTTATTCTTTCCGGAAGAATGTCATGTGCAGTGGTGCATGCGACAACGATTTTCCCATACAACGAGCATTCGTCCACGATGATATACAGAATTGTTTTACAATTGTTTTATCAAGTTCGATATAATTTTACCCAATGTAGTAATAATTTATATTAATTCTCATTATATTCAACATTTTCATTTATCACTTAATGACATTGTGACAACAAGTTTATTCAGATAAAAATTTCATTTAGTGGAGAAAAAAAAACAAGATGAGCTAAAAATATAAATTGGAAAATGAATGATGGAATAATAGTGAATCAATCAATTGTGTCGAATTTATTTTTATTATTTTTCTGTTCTATTTCACTCTTTGTTTCCCACTCGCGATGTTTAATTGAATCGTTATCACGAATACTGGGACAGCGCATGAATAGCGTGTGCAGTCAAAAACACTCAATCGTTATTGATTCGAGTGTCTGCTCTTGTAGATGTATAGAGAACGCATACGCATACGAGAGGGATGAAATTGACAGAGAGATGTTGGCAGTGAGGTGCGGCATAGACAGCACGAGTTGAATTACAAGGACGAAATAGTGAAGGACTTGTATCGAGAGTTCAATTGTTGATGTTATAGACAGCTATTGTAGTACAAGATGTACATGTGATCACAGGACAATTTCATTTTTATTTTTTAAAAATTCTGCTTTTCTAGTTGGATTTTCTTTTATTAATTTGCTGCTCGCTCTACACATTTTCCCTTCTATTCTGTCAACTCTTCTCTTTATAAATGAAGAACTTCTTCGTCGCGCTGTTGGTAATGGAACGTTTCGTAGTCAAGTATCGATCTTCACCGTGTCGATGGAGATTGGCGAGCTAGGTCAGTGAAAGCAGGGAAAAAGAGTGGAAAAACAATATTGAAATGAAGAATAAATTATGGTTTAGTGCAAGACCATTTCATTCAATGTAATTCTCCTTTCCCATAGTGGATCATTGATCATATTTATTTATGAGATAGAAATAAAGAATCGGAATAACATCAAATGCAAATCATGAAGTCACACAGCTAGGAGAAGGAAAAATTTCATTTGCAATATCTAAATGCGAATTTTTTTTTCCATTTTTCGTCAATGAAGTTCATTGTTCGTATGGTATCACGTGATGAATAAACAGAGAATATTTGTGAACAATTTGGTTTATTTCATCGTTGGACGCTTCACTTGTACCAAACGATGAACAAACGCGAGAGAGTTCAATCGCATAAAAGTAAATGAAATTTGTCACCTCACAAGGCCAATGTTCATATTAACATCAACATTATCATCGTCGCTATCTACGTAATTACTATGATCATTTATTGGCATAGAGATACTACAGTTGATGTTTCTTGGAGCGGGCTTATCAAGCACACACCCTTTGTGCTAAACATAGAAATAACGATGGCCAGTGTATTCACATGGCTGGCTTCACGCCTTAAGCGTTTGATGAAGCTTACAAGAATCAATTTGCCATTGAACCACCACTGCCCACCTGTTAACTATTATTTTCAGAACCTATCGAAAAAAAATGAATAATAACTTTATACCTGAACGATATATAAATAAATATACGAAAATTTATGAAATTTTGATATTGGAACATGATGTTGAATATTTTAGACTTGAATTAATTTTGTCATAGACATTTTGTTGTTTTTATTGCACTTGGAAAATGAACGAAAATAAATGCGAGAAAAATCAGAGGGTTTTGTTGATCAGAATAATTGTTGAGAGGATAATTTTTTATTTCAATTGCGAATTATCGGATTTGGAATTAACTGTTGCTTCCATTATCAACGATCGAACGTTACCTTGACATGTGACATTGACATACGTTGTCTGTAGCATCAGAGTAGGAATGGACTGACATGATCAGCCAAATTTGCGTAGGTTGATACATAATCGGATGTTCTATGTATTAATACTAAACCCATCAAAATTCTCTGATGAGTAACATTTGGAAATTATACGTGTGGATAGATTCTATTTTGTGTATGGATGTCATGTGGCCGGATGTTCGTAGTTATTCGTCAACGCACAGGAAATTTTGCCGTTTCATTTATTTATAATTGCTTTGGAAAATATTTCAATTGGAAATTATTTTCATTCTTCATTAGTCTGAGTAATTTAGAGATTTATTTCTTCTTATTAAACTTCTCTAACAAACTTGGCCTTGGAATAATGTTTAATGAAATTGTTTTGAATTGATATTTTAGTTGTAGTTTATTTCAATTTATGCAATGGGAAAAACTTTTCCGTGTGAACTTGTTGAATTGTTGGAAAATTCTTTTATAATTGAATCAATTTATTGCGTTGTTAAGTTCGATTTGAGCTCATTTATTTTATTTTCGTGGACTTATTCAGATTGGATAACTCGAATTATTGTCACGAGAATTTTCCCGACAATTTCAATGGTGATTGTGTTATATCAATGGTGTTGATCGTATTATATCTGTCATTGCATTCGAACTCTGCGAGATATCGGATAACAATGGCGCATTTGTGTGGCGTCGATATCCACTTTCAGACACGCACACATTCACACATTCATTTCATATATTCACCAATTAATGCTTTGAGCAATTGAAATTCTTTTACCAAGCTTTGAATCGATTGGTAAATACGTTTGACAAAGAGACGAACGAATTTTTTAAAGAATTTCCCCATTGTTTTTTGGTCGACTTATTCAATGGCAATAAATCAATGATTTTTCATTGGAACTGATGTTCGCCAACAAATCTGGTGAAAAATGTGAAATAAATTCAAACTTTGCGGGAAAATGTCTCGCATATATAAAAGAAAAATGTTTCAAATAATGTTTTTCGCATTGTCATTTCCGAAATTCGTACCAGAAAATAATAAAATCCGACAAATCGCAATGCGACTACCACAATATTCGTAGAAAATCATAGAAAAAAATAAAAGAGATATTCGAAAGAATAATTCTAGACAGAATAGCATCCAAGAAAAATATTTATTGTACAAGAAAGAAACTCAGAGGAGCATCGCCTGCGGAAAAATCCGGTTTCCGTTACAGAATTGCATAAAAATTCCCATTTTGCTGTTAAAGGTCAAGTATTCAACTAGCATAGCTCGCAGCAAAGTCGCAATTGTTTTTTCACCATCTCCACGTGCTTTACCAAGTAATAAAAAAATAGCGAGTGATATTTCCCAATTTTCTTCGCGAAAATTGGAATTCTAAAGCCACTAGAATCACCAGAATGAAATTAACTGGCGGTGAAATATCGCTAACGTGAAATACATTCAAATAACATTTTAACTAACTCTGAATCTATTTATTTTTCATAACCAATTGATAATGTGGAAAAAATGTAGGGTAGATATACGAAAGTGAAGTAGAGTGAAAACTTGGATTGGATGTATATGAAGTAAAGTGAGAGTTGGGGCGAGGCCTAGAATCGATCGGCGTCAAGAGCGCTACTCCCCTCTATAAATCCCAAGAGTAAAGCGCCAGTGTATGGTGTATGTCTATAATTAATCTGCACCAGCATCATCGTTAGCAGGAAATTTCCAGTTCATTGACAACAAATTCGATATTGGTTTATTTCAATCTATTCATATTCACATTTATTTTATACGAAAGTGAAGCAAGAACGTCCATTATGCTTCGACAAGATGAAAATTAAATAATAAATCAAAAGTGATAATGAATTGGAGCTTATGAAGGTGCGTCAGTTGTATATAACTTTGTTGAGTGCATGGAAGTATATTAAATGTTTGCACTTAAACTTTAGATTCAAGATCGTGTCCTTAAGGTTACGCACAAGTTCAAGAGTAGATAACAAAATCCACGTGGCGTCTGTATTCATTTATGTGTAAGATTGTCTGTTATGTTTATGTGTTGATGCGTAATAATGAACGGTTTAATTGAAACACAGTTTTCGAAGCGTAACTGCATTATAAGAGAAGTGTCCTTGTCACTAGATAAACTTGTTTTCCAATTGTTACAATCCTCGTGAGATCCACATTTCACTTTATACGCAACATTGCTTCCACGAGTTCTACATTTATGCTGCAATGAGATGCAACCGACAATGCTCATAGCGAAGACGCTTGACAAAGTCGGTATATACCAGATGCTTAGTCAGATCAAAAGTTTTTATTGTTGAAACTGAATTTCCAGCGTATTATGAACATTGAGAAAATGAGAAATGAGAACTTGAACTGATTAAACTGCGTTTCGTATTAAAATAGAAAAGTTATTTTATTTTCATTTCAATATTTTCCAAGTTCTCAAGTGGAAATGAGTTATGGAAAGAAATGTGTGGGGATGTTGATGTAGAGCAAGTTCTTGTGCATAAATTCATAATTATTCAGTTGGGACTTTTTCTAATCGTTGAATCAGTTGAATTTCTTAATTTTATGCGCCTATGATAATTGAGAGTGGGGAAAACATGGAAATGTTACTCGTTTCCTTTTTCTTTTTATTCATCAATTCAGTTTGTATATATTTATGAGCTTATTTGAATACTTTGGTAATTGAAGTTGTTAGATTTAAGGCGGTCGTAAAAAAGCACACGCTGTTGGTTAGTATTCAAGAGATATTGATTGTATGATCTTGACGATAATTATCTTCGGAACTGGCGTTACCGCACCGACTGGACTGCATAACACTATGGTACTAAATGGGTGGGCGCGTGCGTGTATTCGGGTCAAGGTCAACGAAAGATATTTTAGTGAGAAGAGATTGCGCATAATGAATCAAATCGACTATTCATTTATTATTTTTTTTTTATTTGAGCTACTTATAATTCTGAGCGGATTTTTGTGAACAATCACTTCTTTGGTATACTTTTAAAAATTCGTGTCTTGTAAATTAGTTAGAATGAATCGTTGAAATTAAATTTGTTGTTCTCCTTTTCTTGCAATAATTAATGACTTCATTTGTGGGGAAAATTGTTTTTCTTCTTCATTATGGAGCAAATGAAAAATGTGTCTGATTGCTGCAATTTTTCATTGGTTCTCTCGTTTTGAAGTTGGCATTGATAGAAAATATAATTGTGATGGAGATAACATTTGTTCTTATGGTCATAGGATAATGCATGCGTATGATGAATGTTTATGTGGGAGGAATGGAATCAGAGCGTGTGTGGCCTCCTATAGTCAGAGTGTTCTTGAATGTCGAGTGCATACCTGCTTCTGATCTCACTCCAAACAGATATCACGTTCCTGAGTCCTGTGCAACAATTTATCTCAAGCGTATGGTATGAACCTGCGAGGAAAATATCTATGGAAAAATTCAGGAAATTCACACGAGCTATTGTGATGGAATTCTTGAAAGTCTATTGAATACAGAAGATAAACAAACCGTTTGAATTTCTAGTCATTTATTTGTATTAATACCAAATAAAAATTTATAAAAACTTCATGCCTGAAATGAGAATTTTGATAAGAACATTTGGTAATTTCATTTAATTTGATTTGATTTAGAATCATTCTGACTCTGTCATGTCTTGGGGTGAATATTTTGCTTGTGATGAAGCTTGTGGATATCACTGGATTTTTTTTTGCTTTTACTCTCTTTCATCCCCACTAAAAATTAAATTCAAGTAACATTCAAACACTCACAGCTTGCATCAAAGAGAGAATATTCCTCGTCAGAAAGACGATTTTCTTCACTCATAGCAAATATGAATTTTATCTTTAATATAAATGCAGATTTTAGGACTTCGTTCCAAATCGAAATATATTCGCAATTCAAGGTTTTCCCTCAGAAGAATATTCTCATAAAAATTTCAAAAATGAAGAATAAATATTAGAAATTAAAAAGATCACATATTATGAATAAATGTTTAATTATTCTCTTCATATGTCCATATAAATTTATTCTCAGACAGAAAACAAATTCATAACTAGAACAAGAATATTTGCTTTGATTAAGGAGTTTTATTTTCTTCTACCTTGTATTATATGTCGCTATGAAATATCACGTTGATCGATCGTTGAAATAAGAACGCCATAATGAAACTCATGTGTTCAGGAAACTGGATACCATATTCATCATAACAATAAAAAAATCCGAGAGAAAAAAAAACATCAATCCCTTTGTTATATTCTCATTTACTTAACAAATTACTCAATTCAACACAATGAATTCCATAATTTCAAACCCAACACATAAATACAACTGATGCGATGAGATAATCAATAATGGTGATATAATGAACCAAAGAAAGGAAACAATAAAAATAACAATAAAACAAAAATTGGATTTGAGAACACGCGACACTGTGATTGACAGATAAGAGTACATAAAAGATATTTATTCAAATTAAATTAATCACACAATCTTATCGAATTATATCTAATGTCAAGTGAATTTTATCTCTCGTATCGTCTCATCACTATTACATGTAACATTTCTTACTACATAAATGCTTTTATGCATGTAAAATTTAATAGCGCAATTAAAGTAGTAAATGACAAGAGAAGTTTGAAGATATAAATGTTCAATCATAAATATACATGGATGACAAATGAGGCAGTGAAATATTTTTCAACTATTTTCCCTTACTCTCTTCAATCCAATCTTCATATCTGTATATCATCTCTCGTTTCCGTACTCACTCTTTTCCTCTCTCATGTTGACAATAGCTCAACGAGACGACCAACGGGTCGACGAACACGTAAATGCCAAGAAAAATGAGAGGAAGGAAAGAAAAAGAAAAAGAGATCATTACCGTTATGACTGCGTGACCAGCTCACGAGCAATGAATTTATGTATGCAAAGTCTTTGGTTATATCAATTTGTACGTGACGTTCAAGCATGACTTTTTATTGTCATATAGAATTGTTATCTGTATGTTTATATACGTAAATCTTGTTTGATATCATGTGTGAGTTGAAGAGGCTTTGTTTAAACACTCATGTGCTCACGTCATTGTTGTGATGATTCAATTAAATTCATTCGACTGCTTTGTTCTATTCCATTTTATGTTTTTAGAAAATTGATGAATATGAATTAGTTGAAATATAATGTGCTAAAGTGATTTGACAAATACAAATGGACATTAATTGATGTCTCGACAGTGACACCAATACTGTTTGCGTGACCCATCAATTTTCATAATTTTATTTTGGGGAGGATTTTTTTTCTTTCTGGTGTACAACTCGGGGTGAATTTTTTCTTCGTGTGAATATCATTTCACATCACAACGAACAGTATTTTGTATGAATTCTAATCACGAAATATTCGATGAATGTAGGAATGAATTTCTATTTGAGAAATCACATTTAGAATTGTGTAGAATCATTATCGAATTTCATTAAATTAAAAATGTACCTCTTAGACAACGTTCGTTCTATAATTTGTCGGAAACTCGATAGTTATAAGGGTTGAATATTAATTATCGTTATTGAAGAAGGATGTGATGATAAATTTAGATTTATTAATACTCACATGAATTGGAATATGTTCGGTTGTATGAGTAGAAATTGATAGTGGATGGGTACACTTTAACTGGCACGAGGTCGTTTAACCGATGGTCTCACAACTTTTGAGAGAGTCATATCGATGATGACAGGAAATTTGAGCATACACGTGTGTGCATCGGTGTAATCTATCTAGTTATGACAGGACATCGATGAATCTATTTAAGGATAATTTATCTTAGTACATTTTAAATGAACCGACGAAATTAATTTGATACCACCAACATTTTTATTAATTTGTAAAAATATTTTTTCACGTTGATCATTAATTGCGTTTCGCGAACGTTTACGAATGAAGAAAAATTTCAAGGTGAATTCAAAATGATGAGAATTAGGTTTTGTCAGAGGATTTTTGATTTTTTTGAATTTTTTTATGTGTTCATACGATTTATATCTTGGGATACACAATCTGACGAATTTTGCCGCACGATGAAAATCTTTTTCCATTATCGGATTTTGTCTGGACTTTATATAAATGTGTACCTTTGTATATATAAATGTGTGTGTGCGTGTGTGTGTGTGTGTGTGTGTGTGTTGTAGGAGACTGGTTTGTAGCATACGTTTTTGCAGTGAATGTGATGCCACTCTCTTTGCTCGTTGCATGGTATGATATTCTTGTGGTTGAAAAAGCAACATGAGATCTCACAGAAGCATTGTTGGATACAATTGAGATTGTGAGAAAAATTCAATTGGGTGAATCATCTCTTTGACATGTTAGAATTTAAGAACTTTTTTCTGTTGTGAATTTGAAGGTCACAATTTTTCCTTTTCTTTCGTTATTGAATTGGAGAAAATCCATTTACCTGTATTTGTGTTGATGGAATATTGTTTCTCCTGGAATGAATGGAGAAACAAATAATTGAAGAGAAAAAGGTGTGAAACTTGGTAAATTGAATTCCCGTGAATGATTTTGTGCAAATTGGAGATGGAATAGTTGGAGATGGTTGAGAACTCTCAAAGTTCACATTCTGTATTAAATATTGACAATAATATTCACCAGGTGTTGTAATTGATGTGGTTTTTTTTATTGTATTTTGGAATGCAGTCTTTTATTTTTATATAAAAATTTTTGAGACATTCCTATTCAGCGATTGAATAAGGGAAGCAATAATTGTAGATAATTGTTGAGGATGGTGAGCAAACTATCAATAAAATCCTTCATAAATTATCATTTACCATCATTATTGATTGTCAATCGTGAATAATTGATAATCAGAGGGAAATTGTGGTAACAAATGAACAGAAAGTCAACATTCTGCACGGTAATCAAGACTGAAATGATTTTTTTATTCTATTTGCGATGTGACATGAATAGAGTATTAATTGCTCTATGTTGAACGTAATAAATAAAATGAAGTGGGCATTATTCTCAGACTGTTTTTATTCCAAGAGACTCATAAAGAGCCCAGATCTATCTTCATATCAGAGGAAAAAACAGTTGGAAAAAATGAGAGAAACAAGAATGAAAATTGTAGAAACGATATAAATATTTACTCGACAATGGCGTTATTTTCTGAGAGCGTTGTTAAAATACCCAGAGGCGTCCTTTGCAACGCTAATGCTCGCGCAAATATTGCGACATCCGTTGACAAATAATGTTGTTATAAATAGTGACGTAGGCGATAGACAAAATAAAGAATTGATGATGAAAGCGTTGGAGATGTATGAAAAAATAGAAACTGAAAAATAAAATGAAAATAGTTCGATGTTGATACAAATTTTTATTTGATGCGTACATTATTCCATCACATGTATGCACAACTTTATGTGATGTTACATAAAATAGTTGTGAGATTGGAGTTTTATTTCCATACTCAACATTTTCCCTTTTACTTCGGGAAATATTTATTTTTCATTATTATTCCTTCACAGAAAATTTAACCTCACTTTATTCTCTATCAAATTGCTGCGTTATTTTGAAGTCACTTTAATATTTTAATGGAGAAAATAATCCAATCGAATTAATCTAAAAAAAAGTGAGAGAACCGTAGAATTACAATTGAGATATTTTTGGTTTAAAATGTTTCAATTAATAAAATATTCATAAACAATGGAATCAGACTGATTTTATTTAATGCCATTTATTACGTTGATTTGAATTGATTGATCAGTCAGGAACGATCAATATATAAGAAATTGACAAAGCGTCAGTGAACGTCAAGCGTCTGTTGGGTGCACAATGCGATTCCATTAATGAAATTCCGATTGATATGCACAAGCATGGCCTTTATATATCATTGGCTGATTAAGTGACCTACTATTTAGACTTGAATATTATCCAATCTTATCTATTATCCACGTGTGTGATAAGCTAAGTCGATATGTAGCAAACATGTGGGTAATTGCAGTGATTATAATGTAAATTGTTTATCTCAAAGGTTTCAATGACTGCGGCAGATCTGCAAATACAAAACAGAATCGAATTGATCAATGCACATAATTCCCTATAGATAAAAATAATCGTTCGAGATAAAGAATTTTTATTGACTTCCAATTAAAAAAAAAATTACACACAATCGAGTTTTTTCTCAATGTTTCTTCCCCAATCGTGTCATGCATTAAACAATTTCTTGCATTAAATTGTTCACTGTGTGCGTACATGGTAGTTTCACAAGTAGAATTGTCTATTCGACAATTTCATGCTTGGAATTTTTCTTCGCTTTCTCCGGCACTTTTCTTAGCACTTTATAACTTCGCGGACGTGAGGGTTGCTGATGTATTCTATTGAGGAAAAAAAAGAGAAGAAATATTGTGTGAGATTTTGTTGAGAAACTTATTGTAAGAGTGAACACAATAGCCAAGAGGGTTATGAAATAGATCATCGTGATGACTCGAAGTTATTCCACGTTTGAAGTTGAAGTGAGCAAATGTCGATCCGATTCGCATTATTTTCGAAATGATTATCCACTTTCAATGCAATAAATCAGTCAAAATAAATTTTGGTGGACAACATAATTTTCGTCAATTTTTAGTAGAATTTCAAAGCAGATTTAATTTCTTCTGCATTGAAATTCTCTTAATGAAGATGTTTTTATAGTTTTCATAAATATTGGCGATGAAAAATATTGATCGAACATGAACTTTCATGAAACCTGAATGATATTGAGGGAATGATAAAAAACGGGACATTCCATGATGAGTCAGTCTATAATTTTTCTCGCCACACCCTCTACCTATATTTTGCGCATTATCACGTCACACATTCGTATCGATCCATCTGCTCACTGCGGATATCGATGATTATCCAATCGTACTGAGAATATTTCATCGTTACGTTATTACAGCAGCTATATCCGTTCTCAAAATGGCAGTTATTTCACACCTGATGTTTCATTGAGATTTTATAATGTCATTTTATCACAGTTCTCCATCAATGAACGTGTTCCATCAACCAACAGGTTTTTTCTTTTACAAATACAGGAAGCAGATCCGCAGTTGTCACATTCTCGGACGTCTCTATCTCCATGTCAAAATCATTTTCCTCTTCTTTTTAATAGGAAAATATCTCTGTACATTCAGGGAAAAAAATGTCGTCACTGTGTAATTCTTATATTTTTCATTATTCAATGAATGAGAGAAAAATTATCGCTTATCATTTAATTGTCAATTATGAAAAGTTGTAATTGGAAAAAATTATTTGAGTACAATCTCTAATGTCACATTTTATGCAGTTGATAAAATAATTGATTGGTAATTTAGAAATAATTCCACAACTCGTAATTATAATTCATCCACTGAAAATATTTTGTTTATTCATGTATGTGCCAATTTATTTTACCGTGTCGTGTAACAATCAGTTTTCGATACGCATTGAATACATCTCCACCACGTCCTTCTATTGCATCACTACAGGGCCAATACTGGTCGCGCAGGAACCACTGGCGATCGATGGTTTATGTACATCCTATACACGTGTATTAATTATGCCAACGAACGTGTGCTGAAGCAGGAAGATTGCTCGAGTGTCGAGGGCAGATATGAAGTTGGGCTTGGCTCTCACCTTGTACCTTCTCTCTAGATCACATACTCTATACATACTTGACAGTCCTCTTGTTCACTGGTCTTCCACAAGGCGAATCTTTCTAGTCAATACGTCACATCTGTCTGCCAAGGCAATAAAATAATTCAACGTTCATAGAATTTAGAAAATATTTTTTGCACTTGGAATCCATTCAGAATCAATTTAATTCTATTCATAAATTTTCGATTTTAACAAAGTCAAGATGCAATTTTAAATTATCTTTCGACTGAATTAAAATTGATGGAAAATTTTTGATGATGGATTTTTATTTGATAGAGAAATGAGGTAGCATTCAACTGAATAAATTGATGGATATGAAATGCAGCCATCTTTTTATGAGATATCAAGAGTGGATGAAGTAAAAGAATTCTTTGATGTGATCGGAGGAAACAACCCTCCAATAAAATTGGTAGTCTATCCTTGTCGATTCAATTTATGATAAATTTTTTTATTGAAGAAACGGAAATAAATAAAATTCATTTGTATTCAGTTTGAATATTTTCCGAATAGAAAAACTATGTACGTGAATGAATAATCACAATTGAAATTAATTTTTGTTGCGAATTTGCGTTTAGAATACGAATTTACACCACAATTAATTGTCATTGATACATTCGTCGTGAATAAAATCATTTTATTCGAATTTTCAATCCGTGTGGTAATCAAACCCAATTGTTTATTTATTAATATAATTCTTATGAATGTATGGATGTACACGCTGTGATGTAGAGAATGTAGACGTGAACTCGCAAGCTCGCAAGCAAACTTGACTTCTCGTTTGCACTTGAAGCACATACGTGAATTCAATTGGCCCAATTTAGTACTGATAGAGTATGTGAGTGTATTTATATATGAGAATATATTCTGCTTCAAGCTAACACGATTTAACCTGCATCAGTGTACACGTGCGTATATTATACAATACGTAGGTATAATACTGGATCGATTTAGATGTGAAAAATATCTGTCGAGAATAATTCTCGCACACGAGAAAGAAATGAATTGAGTCAGTTATTTTTATAACTGATGAATTGTCATGTAAAATTGAATCACGTTGGTTAATTTAGATGAATATTGAAACGAATTTGACTTATTTCTCCATTTTTTCTATTTGTCCTTCATTATTGGTTAGTTGATTGTTGATTTATTAGTAACAATCATCATGAAATTATTGATTTATTATATTTAGAGATTGTGATTGGGGTGAAGAAAAAAATGTGCGGTCAATAAAAAATTTTTACAGATGAATAAACTGGGTCACATTGTAAATGTCAAGTTATGTTGCATGTGATTTTTATGTCGGTAATTTATTAGAAGATGTGATGAGTTGTGATGTGTAAGATGACGAAGATTTTCAGAAGCTGTCGAAAAAGTCTGTCAACTACTGGTGGTGTGATCAGAGATTTCTTCTACTTGTATATCATGCTCTGCAAAGTTGAGGATAGATCTTACTGACAGTGGAACTGTTCCGAGTCTCACTCGGCTGATCAGTTACTGGCATTTGTTACGTATGTTAGATGTTACCGACATTTTGTATCAGACTGTGAGCGTCGAGTACTTGCAGTGAGTACTGATGGTAAAATTCATTATCAACTGAGTTTTATGTTAATATTTGCTATACTTGTGCATTAGAAATAATTATGATCGTATGTAGTTAAGAAAATTGTGTTGTGAGTGTTAGTAACATTTGTTGTTAATGTCGTCAATGATGTTTCAGATTTTTTAAGATTTTCCTGAAAATTCGTTGAGTACGAAGCGAAATTTTTCAACATGGTGGATGAATTCAGGGAATGTATTGGTAATCACATTGGGAGGAATGATTAAAAAATTTTTATGGTTATCATTCATATTTTTTTATTAATCGTTAATATTATTAATATGTTTCTGTATTTCATATCTGTAATTACAAGGGAATTACAATTGTTTCATTCGTCGTTATATTACCACATTTTCATCCGTTTGTTTTTATCTTTTTTTCCAATACAACCAGAGATTTTCTTCTTAGATTTTTCTTAAATTCAATATTTTCACAATCATGCGGAATTATTTAACGAGTTTTGTACAGCTCGTTATCATTCTTCCATTCACCGAGTTCGTATATTTGTTTACATAACTTATTGTTGATTCTGTTTTTTTTCTCTTTCCTTTTTATTATTAAATTACATAACGAAACCTCGATGTGTTCGACACGCGAAGGTTACTTTTATTTTTCCATTATTATTAATAAATATCTCGGGTACGACAATTCGTATTTTTTTTTTGTTATTCAATATACTTTTATTAATTTTATTCCGAATTATTATTTACAAGTTCGATTGCAGTAAATTGGCGAATAAACAATACCCATTTGCGAATTCAAAAGACGACGATTAGCATTACGTGTGTTTCGTGTAATTATTTATTAAAATTTTCTTTAATTTATTTATTTTCTTTCTTTTCGATATTCTATATATGGAAAAAAAGGCAATTCACAGGCAGGCAATTCATCGTTAATTCACTATATATTCTCCACTTGTATGTCTTTTTTTTTTAAATTCTTTATTTTACATGAAGATATAGTGATAATGTAATTGAACGGGTCAGTTGATCGTTATTATTGTTTTTCGCCAATGCACCCAATCGAATTTTTCGAAAAAAATACATTTCACTTTCGATAATTATTAACATCAACACCCGAGTTATCTCAAATTAATGACGCAATGCAAAAAGAATGAATAATAATTCATAGTTAGATGACTGAACAAATTTCATTGTTGATCATGAGTTGCAAAAAATTTTTTAACGAAGGTAGAAACGTTTCAATATTCATGAAGATTCAACACTGCGAATCGTTGCAGGCTCAGTTGAGTATTCGTTTAAGAGATAAGTGCGTGTAGTTTTGTGAAGGATGAGTGAGGTGTTAGTATTCCTTTTTTGGCTTTAGACGATATTTAGGCCCTATAAATAGTTCATGACCTTTTTTTTTGTTGTGATTAATTTTTATTGAAAGTTCTTTTATCATTTTCAACGATATTCAATGGTATCAATAGACAAGAATCACGAGAAGATGATCAATTGTTCATTATCAATAAAAAATTCTCGTTTTGTCAATTTGAAATTCGTCTTGGTTCATTCATTCTTATGATGATGTTTAAATTCCATCTTCACTTTTCACATTTTAATGGATAAAACGATTCACTAATGAAATGCTCTATTTTTTTTTTCATGTAGAAAGAGCGAGATTACATGGACAGAGAGAGAGAGAAAATTTTTTTTTTCTAGATCCTACTGAGGAAGATTCAATACAGAGATTACGATTTTTCTTTTTTTTTTCATTCCTCTGAAAGATTTTACAACGATTAATGACTTGTGAATCGTGAGCTTTGCTAATTTTATTCATGTCTTCATTAATTTTAATTCTGAATGAATGTCATGGCCCATTACATACACAAGCGACTACATTTTCCTTCTTTCATTTTTATCTTTCTGTGTGATTGTGCAAAAGTTTAGTTGCAAAGCTCCACAAAGTGTCAGTCAGCTAAAGTTCTAAAATTCAACTACAATAGACGGTGCTTTTAAGAATTCAGAACGAACACTACAATAGTTGTTTGTGTGCATGTGTGTATTTGTGATTAACGTTTAACCATTCTTAAAATGATCCATTTGCCTTTCATTACATCGTAACGAGAACATTACAGAATTGTAACTGGCTAAAAATTTCTGGCGATCTGTTCGGATCTCACAATTATTTGGGATCACTTTCATTCAATTTTCCAACTGTTAAATAATAATTGAATAAACATTTGGATACGGAATGTACTTGGTGAATATTATCCGATCATGTGAACATCTAGTTCGGTAAAATTTGTTCGTCAATTTGTTTTTTTTTCCACTTGGTTGTAAAATTTTGATGAGTTTTAAGAGAAAGAGAGATAGAGAATTCAAAACGAAGCAATGCACGTACGAACGACACCGTACGATCACCGCTCCTGCACCACTTTTTTCATATGAAATCTGTGTCTCTGTCTTATTTTTTTCGCCATTTATTCATTTATTTTTTTTCTGTCAGTTTTCCTTGATTTTTATATAAAAAATTGTACGAACGCAGGTGTCGATTGTGAAAAATATCAATAAAAAATATTCTTGATTGGAAGCACTATCTACATTTTGCATATAAACAACGAAAGACTCGAGGTGTTCGCTCGCACTCACGTTATTCGATATATATTTTATATTTCGTGTATATCTGTGTGTTTGTGAATGTGTATGAATTTTCATTCTCCCCTTTCGCCTTTCTCACTTTTTAATAATTTATATTTATAAATTTATTTACCGTGTAGCAGCAGTGATCGGTTTCGAATAACAACAAAAATAATAAACAAAATTCAAATAGTCATAATTTACTCTTCTTTCTTTTGTTTTCTTTATCTCTGTTCCTTAATGTATTGACCCTATAAAACAATTATTTATCATTTTCTATTGATTTTATATGTATCGATGACTATATAACATTGATCGATACGTCTAAAACACGTTGACGTAGCAATGGCTGTTTTCATCATTTTTTTCTTCATGTTATGTACAAAAAATGAAGTTGTTCGAGATCAGGAAATGATGGCGCTGGTATATTCGTCATAACATGATCTCATGACTTCGAAAGTTCAATAATCTTTTTGTTCTTCATTCGGTTATTAATATTCGAAGTTGTTGTTACATACAATGAGTTTTTGTAGGAGGAAAAAATGCACATTCGTTCACAATGGGACGCACAAGCTGAACATTCCTCTCTTTCTACAATGTACAATTACATTCGTTTGATAATTTATGTATTTATATATTTTCTTTTCTAATTTCACTGCATTCATATTTGACGATTCCATTTCATCCATAATTCTCTCACATTTATAAATTGCACACACGTTAAAAAGACATTGAACATGAATGTACGCACAGTTTTCTAATTATATTATACACGTCAATCATTTATTCTCATGTTTAATCCATTTTTTTTCTTCATTATTCCGTATTTAATCTAAATTTGCATAATTAAAACTTTTCCTCTCTCTTTCTTCGTCTATGTTTGTGTGAAAAATTACATAGTAACATTTTATCTTGTTTATCATTGTTTCATTTTTATTTTCCATCAACTTTTAAAGTCGTGTTGATAAATGTTTTATTTTATTCATTTGTTATTTATTCTGTAGGTCATGTTAATTCAATATTTACGTAAAAATACAAAAGTGATTATATTTTAATTTCACGTGGTTTTTAATTTATTCTTCTTTTTTATTATATTGGATTGATTTAAATATTTAATTAATTAATACAATGAATATACGTTTAGATATTCCATAATTGAGGATACAACGAGGTTGACAAAAAAAATTATTTTACTATCTGAAAATATTCTTGTAACATCCTTGAGCATATGAATAAATTGACGACGAGCTTTTTCAGAATTCAATACACAAAAATGTGACAGTTAATATGTTATTAATAATAGAGCACATGGTCATATTGATTGTATGAAATAATTCAGTACATTGTCATTTAAATTGTTAAATTAATCTACAAAATACAATTTGATGTTTACAGTGAATGCTCAAATCAAAGAAATTTCTCAGACTTTACTGTTGTTTTTCATTTGGGAATTCGAAACCAGCACGTCGTTCAACATGTCGAATGAATAAAATAGATGGCACATAGCAGAAAATATACATTTTCGTAAAATTTCACTTTTACAGTCTGAAGAAATTTTTAAAAGTGGATGGTTATAGTGAGAAATAACAGAAAGAAGAAAATTCTCTTGTTTTTGTTATTCTTGTTCTCTTTTCTTCTTCTGATCATCTGACTGCAATAATGAACATTTGTTGAATGAAATTTGTGTAAAGTTGGAAAATAAATGATAGAAAAGTATACGGTAAAAGCCTGGCGTCGTCTCGTAGGATCGATGAGCGTCTTTTTTTTTTATTCCGGAAATTTGCCGTCCTGCAGTTTAATTTCCTGTTTCAAACGCCATTTGCACATCATCAAACTTCATCATATATTATCATCTCTTCTGTAATTTTTTGTCTTTAAAATTTCAATTCCTGATCACTGATCATATCAAATGCTAAACGATTTTACTGAGATGAATTTATCGTCTCCTACGTGACAACACAGGTGATTTTATTTTTCAACTTTTTACTTCATTTCTTCCATTTCCTCTTTAGGTTTCAAATTAATTTCGTAGTTGTGAATTTTGTTCACTAAATTTTCTGATAATCAATTTTTTATTGAGTATTGACTGAATTTATTCCTTTGTTTACAATTTATTTTATGAGTCTGTGAACTGGAGGATAAGGGAGAGAGCGAAGTATGATCATAAAATTTTTCTAATAGCACAATCGCTTAGTGCTATTACTCTCGATAAATATTTATCATTTTTCGTAACAACATTACACGTTCACTCTTGTCTCTATAATAATGAATTATGCGTTGCGAATTTATGTTTCATGAATATTCAATTACTGCGCGATCGACACTTTAGGAATTTATTGTTCTCATCAACAAACAAATTCCGCGTGTACACGAATAAATTGATTTATATAATAAATCGTTTGCAATAAATTAAAAAAATTTATAACGTATTACAACCTGTAAATTAATTCTATATTAACACCACTTACTCGTTTTACAAAATTGATAGAATGCAATCGGAACATATTGATCATCATTATCATGAAATAATACAAAATACGAAAAAAAAACGTCGAACGAAAAGTTTTTTTCACCCGATTGCGTTTAAGAAGATTCGAAACATTTGAGTTATCTAAATGTAAAACTTTGTGTTCCCATGAGTAATTTCTTTCAATGATGTGCATGGTCCTTACAATATTTGAATACACCAAGGAATAAAAAATGTTCAGAACGATTTTCCGCTCATGATCACGCGATATAAATTCAACTAATTCACAGTGTCGTTAAAATATTTTCGCTTTTATCAATTCCGCATATTTATTTTACCTTCATTTTAATTCGCAAGCTCTAAAGAAAATGTGAGAACAAAAGAGAAAGGTACCAGCCCTTTCTCATCATCTCTCTCACTCTTCCGATAAATATATATGTATATTTACATGCATATATATATTTGTGCAAACATTCTGCACTCGTCCACTTTTATACAAACTTTTATCCACTGCTGTTCCCACTATCGCTCTCCCTCTTCTCATTTTTTTTTCTCAAGCACCCACAATTTTTTTTCTCTCATTTTTTCCTCTCTCCACTTTCATCCTCCATTTCCTTCCTATCGTTCACACATCCAACAATCTCTCTCCTTTCCTCACAAGCAAACACTTCCCACTAGTACATAGCAGAAAAAAAAGTGTCTCAACTAGATATCAACTTTTTTATTTTTTTTTTCATTCTTTCTTTTTATAGTTTTGGTTTCGCATCTTGAATGTTCCTTTCTTGGTACTCACATACACATCGACAACCAAACACATTCAGGCGAATATCAAATTGTCTCCACATTCTTATGACATACAACCAAAACACATTTATTCACCACTCACGTTGATACAAACTGAAAAAAGAAAAAAAAAACGGTTTAATAAGACACGAGAAAATAAAATATATATCGAAGACGGTGAAACTTGAAACAAATAATTTAACAATACTTTGACTATATTTTTGAGCATATCTCGCGGCTTTATTATTATTAGTGTTGTTATTATTATTTATTTATTCATTCTTCATTTTTTTTCCGAATCATAATACGTACCTACTTATCGTTATTATATTAACTATATGCGCTATTTTTTTAACAATTAGTCTACAGCGAAGTTGAGAGAAAATTCATTCTTTTCCGAGCGACGCAACGCAATAATTTATGAAGATTTTATAAGTTATTTATTAATTATATATGCATATATTTTTTGTTTATTTTATACCGTTTTGAATTGCAGGTCGTTATTATTCCATTTCGCTTTTCCGTGGCTTTGGCAATTACTTATCCACTCTTTTCATTGCACCACATTTAAGTAATTCGTTTTGTGTTTGGTCTTTGTTGATTATTTTTTTTTTTTAACTCCTTGAAATTCATTTTATCACTCGGATTCATCATTTGGAATTCAGTATTTAATTTATTCTACATCTATCTTTGGTTTTATTGAAAAAATTTGGCCGAATCGTTGCTCATTACATACAACTATATAAACATATTATATTTATATGTATATGATGGTTTGCATTGTTGAAATAAATGGGTGAAAATTTGATAATTAATTTGCATGAACATTGAATATGTTCTCTTATAATTTTAGAATTATTAAAAATTATTATTGAGTCAATTGTTTCATATTCACCTCGACGTTGACATTCTCATTTCGTCTATTTAATTATTTATTTTCGTTTTATTCACATATGAAGATTTGGAAAGTGGAGATAAAGACATTATGGACAAATCAACGCGTTGTCCAAGTAATCCTAAATCAATTCCATTGTGTTCATTTTTTTTATTCCTTTTGTGTTTAAAGTTCGTTCAATTAGAAATTATTCTCAATATTACAATTCATTAACAGTTCTTTAATCAATTTTATTTTTTTCTTTTACTTTTATTTTCACATAATAGTAACGAATAATTCAACTCGCGATATTTATTATTTCTTTCATTATCATCAATCATTCAGCCCATTTTCTCCATATTCATTTCATCCACTTTGAATATTTTATATATTTCAATTTCTCTCTCCATTTCTATCATTACAATTACGATTAAAATTATATTTATGTATTTCACAATATTTATTTCGTGTATTCAATTACGCGCGTGCCGTTTATGCATTTTATATTTAATTTCATTATCCAATCAATATATCTGTTATGAATTTGTCATAATAATAATAATAA
>JABMBR010010263.1:0-43294 GCA_018881525.1 Meteorus sp. PSUC_FEM 10030008
TATATATATATATATATACATATGAGTATTGGGATGAATAAGAATATCTATACGATGAGATTGTCCGCGACGTGGCAACACCGCCGGCAACCTGACCCTGTTACCACACACATCCCTCCCATATTTTCTCGTATGTGCGTTCATATATATATGTGGCGTGTGACCCTCTGCCTCCGCTTTGCCTCGCACAACGTCTTTCTCCCTTAGTCCGTTGACTGTAGAACCGTACGATAACCCTATGGTATATCCACTGGCGTGTGAGCATCCGCATTGAGACGAGGGCAAGCTATACCGTATATGTATATTTTAAATATACAAGTATAACTATATCGTGGCACAGTTACTTGATACCCATGTGCTCTTATTCTTGCTCTACGTCCCTTGACCATTGAAAACAACTCATATACATGTGTGTTTGTATGCTATATCTAGGGCACTTAGTTTATTTCCGTATGATGAACGCGAGCAGCAAGTATTGTGACAGGTAATGATTTTATCCGCGAAAATTTTACGTATTGACATCATTTGAAGCATTTTATGCAGCCATTTTTTCAATTTTTGTCATTGCCAGGAGATATCTTTTTGAAAAGAGATGAATAAATTTTTATGATGGAGCTGAAAGAGTCAATGTATGACTGGTATTTTGTTTTCAGGAGTGAACTGAATGTGTAATCAATAAGTAGACAGGAAAATGACTCTTTGTAATCCTTCTTTAGTCTTGGAAAGAATATTATAAAATTTTTCCATTAAAAATCTGCATTAATAGTTGGTAAATTTTAATAAAAGATAATACGGAATTTTCAGTATGAAATTACGACGCTTCGTTCTGAAAGCAAGCATTAGCGCATAATACTTCCATAGCGTGTTTTCTGCTCGCCAGCCAACCGACTTCATAATATTTTTAGTCGACGTGGATCATAAAAAACATGTTTGTGAGTGCTTGTACAGAAGACTGCCAAGAATTGTACATGTTATTTTTGCTTCCAATCGATAAATTAGCACTTCCGTGTTATTGTATGTCTATTCTCGCTTATTTCATCAAACGATATTATGATCATACACAATTTATCTATTAATGAAGATATATTTGATTGTGATGTGTAATCATTTTAACTTTGAACTTTCAAAGTTGAAGATTGATTGAATACCACACAGATAACTAATTCCTTCAACGTCACAGACCATAACGCTGTTAACTTATAAACAATATTAACGATTAGTAAATATTCCCTTGTTTTCTTCGTTTCATATTTCCGCTGTCAATTCTGCCATGCATGGCTGTTCATGAACATTCAATTATTACTTCTACTTTGATTCGCTTTGCAAACATTTTTAAATCACATACTACTCACAAAGTATTGTCGTTGACACAAGTCACAAGCATAAACTTTGAATGATATACGCAAGGATAATTACTGTATGCAGGCGTTAAACAAGTAACAAAACTTGTGTCACACAAATATTCCTTTTTTCAATTTGACACAAAAAAAACGTGATATGTGTATGGCATTTTAACATCTCCAATATTTGCTTAATGATTATGTTGACATAGGTATATCATATCTTATCTACATTTGAGAGCGTGATGAGCAGGTAATTAACTGAGATTGTATGGAAAAATTTCATCATTCTGTAAATAATTATGAAATAGATTGATGAGTTGAAGAAATATAATTTGAAATATTTTATACAATTCACATTTGCTTTGACACACACGTGTCTGTGCATGCATTACAACCCATCTGCATATCCTTGGATTACGAATCCTGAAAAATATTTCTCAAGTGCTCTAGGCTGTGTAATATGACTGCAAAGATAGGTATCATGAATTCTCTCTCATTCCGCAGCCAATAATAAATTGATTAGATGAAAATCGACGTAAAATAATTTCTGTCGACGTTTCCAAGAGATATTTCCTTCTATTTGCTTATTATTACACTTTCGTTGGACAGACTAATTCATTTCGTCGTTAAACAACAATGAATCATGCATCTATTCGATGCAATGTCGAATCATTTCACTCATTTCACTTATTTTTATTATAAACACATATTTGTAACGTAAAAATATCGTGAGGAAAAGTTTTGTAAAAGCATTAAAATAATCATGGTCTATTGAAATATTTCTTTAAATTCCGGGCATTACTTCGAATTCACAGTTAATAGCCAGCAGCATTTGAAGAATAATGTGAGGGAATATCGGTTAATGTTCGTCTCGTGATTTAACAGATTTTTATCTTTCATGAATCTATTCGAAAGGTATGTTCCATCAGTTTGGAATAAATAGACCACTTTATTCCGATAATTTCATCGTCGAGAATTGAAATAAAACATAAATGACTGAATTCAAACAAATCCAATAATTGTTCACCCAGAAACGTTTGAACGAGAAGTTTTATGAATTTCCAGATATTTCCGCCTGATCACGTGAGCGTGTGTGTGTGTTGTGTGTGTGTGTGTGTGTAAATGTGTAATAGATCACCCATATTGGAAAGGGTGGAACATGTGAAGGGAAAAGAGCCCTTTTCGGAAAATATCCCTTCAAATTATGCCGCGGTAATATTGCCTGGGGTAAATTATCCGGTACGGTTTAGATAGTCACGTACGAGCTTCGGCTCGGCGCGTGATAAATTTCGTTTATCGGGACTACAAGACTACCCGTTTCATCGCGTGTGTGCCATCTCCCTCGTGTTTCTGGGTACCGGTAATGATCTGATCGCCCGACTTCATTAGATATCGAGGCCTATTACGTAAATAACGATATCAGTTTTATTGAACCTCAATCGAACGAACGTGCTAATAAATCCAATCAGAATTTTGATTAATAGGACCGATGGGACATTTGGAATTCACGTATAGCTGCATTGGAACCTGATCCAGTTAGCCGAAAATGAATTTGTCATGACGACGAATCAAAAATGATGCGTTGATTGGAAAGATTCATTCGGTGTACACACATTGAACGACTCGTTATGTTCATGTTTCACTACACGCACGAATCAACGCTGAAACTATGGACCATACGGGACAATTATTTGATTATTCGACTTAATTATTCAAAACGGCGATGAATATTTATAAATTATAAACTTTACTGATAAAAATCGATTATTATTTCAATCAAAATGTTACAATATACAATTCACAAATATTGGACATTTATTGAGGAATAAATTGGCTCAATGTACAACTCAACCAACGCAATCTCCCAAATTCGGATTCCAATGATAAACCAAAAAATTGATAATATTTTTTAATTGGTATGATTGTGAAAATCACGAAATTAATTGTACATTCCTGGTTGGATTTTGCAGAGATATGAACTTGATTCCCGTCGATGCAATTTCGAACTTTTTGCAATTTCACGTCCTTGTTGAGTTGAATATAAATTTTGAGCGTGAAAATGTAAAACTTTGTATCAATCAAGCAGGAAGATTGCCTGTGGCACTGTTCGATGCAATATGAAATACTTCATTCAACCCCCCTCCATTTAATTCGGATAGAATATTCGATTTCGATAGAATCAATGTATTTCCCTCGTCTCTCCGTGTTATTCCTACTAGCATAACTGCACTCTAATTAGTATCAACCATTACGATCTCTCTTCAACCATCTGCATAACCAATTGAAGCATCTGAGTTCCCGAATTCAACCAATGCGATAAAACGAAATCAATTCAATGTTGAATCTCCTTTTCAAAGAATTAAATTCGTACAAATATCGAAAACAAAATAGCGACAAAAAGTTATTGCCCGGGTCGCGATGACAACGTATGCTCATACAAGTAGGAAGATGAAACAAAATGAGAACCAGAAACTAACATCGAGCGAGAAAGAAGTGAAACAAGATGGGTCAATAGATCGAGTGGTACAGGTGCTCATTTCTCTCATCGGTGACGTAACCGAGGGGTCCATCTCCCCTGAGAGGTCGTGGATAAAAGAACAATATAGAATGAACAGAGGTGCAAGAGGAAAAGAGGATGACTGTGAGTTTCCTCGGATTCATCGACCTCCAGAAATAAATGATGACGTTTAACCGTTAAATCAACGCTGAAAAGGATCCAATCGATAGCCCAGTGTTTTATTTTAATGCTTACGTCACAGTTTTATAGTTAGTTATCATTGCATAAAATTATGTAGGATTTTCTTCTTCCCACACAAAGTTATCTCAGTCAGTTGATTAACTCAATATATGAAAATATAGAAGCGAAGAATAACGATGTCAGTTAGCGTTAAAAATGCATGTGAAGAATTAAATTCATTAAATTGATGGGAGCTAACAATCAGAAAAAGTCAAGTTGTTCGGAATAACAGGGTGCAATACCATCTCATCCAAGTAGCTTTTCCCAATTTTGCTTTCAACTGTTCTACTTCAAGCCATACACCATCATATTCAACCTTGTATTACGGATTTTGACCCAAATATACTCCGAAGCTGAACAATGAAGACTAATCGTAGAAATTGCACACTAAAATCATTCAACTGTGCTGACACTGGCGATTTTCGCATATTTATGTATTGATTCTTTTTTATTTCAGTGCACAAATGAACATGCTTCGAGATATTTTCGTCATCATCTTTATGAGGCATTTGAAAAAACATATGGAGTAATAAAAGTTTGATGTGAAATAAATTTAGTGACGAGAAAATTCGTAAAATGATATATTTTAGTGGAAATTTTATCAGAAGATTGTTTGAGTTCGTATGCAGGATTTGCCAGAAAAAAATAAAAACGTTACGAGCTGAGTACTTTTCTAAATATTTTCGAATATTGCCGTCTGCCTTTTTCATTGGCGTTTATTCAATTTATTTGATTTGTCACAAAAATATGTGAAAAAATAAAAAAAAAATTTTTTTAATACGCTTCGCTTTCTCAGGAGCTTTCACTAAGCTTGCGAGAATACTTTGCATTTCTCTCAAATGTCATTCAATGAGAGAATGAACTACAGAAGAAGAGGTATTTTTTTCCTTTACCATTTTAAACTTGTCCGTTGAACTGTCCAAAAACTAAATGTGAATAAAATTCTCAGGAAAACTCGATTTAGAAAATTTTCCAATTACGAATACGTCGAATTAATGTTTGGCAATTGGTTGAAACTTGACAATAGACCATTGTACTGTAACTCAGGTGAAGTTTTGCACGGAACAACTTGCCCAACGGCAACATGAACACGATATTTGAGGTGCCACGGTGATAAAGGAGTGTTAAGATATTAAATCTGTGTGAGTGAGATCGAGCAAGAAGGTGCACAAGAAAGAGCGAGAGGTAGAAAAGGACACGCGGGTGAATAGCTAGAAGGAACGAAATTGAAGGAGAAACTGAAACAGAGAGAGAGTAAAAGTACGGGAGGGAGCGAACGAAAAGCCACACAGGAGTACTCGCGTTGAGTCTTCCTTCATTTCTGCCGCACCAACTAATTATACAGTTGAGTGCAACCTTAGCTCGGCAGCAATTGATTTAAGACTTCAGAAGCAGCTGTGCGGTGGACGCAAAATTGGACGAGAAAATTTGCCTTTGCTTCTATAAATATATATTCTCAGTCTCATTTTTTTCCCTAACCACCCACAATCGCTCCCAGTCTACTTATATCCAAGCATTTTCTCTTTCTTTCATAGTGGTGAAGAAAAAAAAAAAGAAATTAAGAGAATAAAAAAAAAGAAAATAAAGAGTAGAATCACCACGAAGAGAAGAATCAAGAAGCTCTATATAATTTTTTTTCTTACCTCGAGCTTGTTTCCTCTCTCCCTCTCATTTTCTCAGGGGATGCTTACACTTTTCTTGTACTAACCAGTAAGACTCGTAGTGTTCTCTAGGGAACCAAAGAGAGCTAGCAAGAGCAGAGGGGATAGAGGATAGAGAAGAAAGCAAAAGGCAGTCACCACCATGTTCTTTTCACCCTCGTTGTGGAGAGAAGAAAAGCAAAGCCTCCAGACCTAAGTCTATAGGTTCAGCGACTTCGTTCTTACCTGGAAAAAGAAAAAAAAATTATATTAGTTGTTTGCACACATCAATAATACATAGCATATACCAATCAAAGGAGAAAAATGATCTTTGGAAGTCGCTGTCGATTTTTTATGATCAATTTCATTGCCAAGTTTTTGGTAGTCTTTTACAATTCCTATACCAATTATTCCACCTCTGATTAAGATGAAAACTGCGTGTATGCTCACAAATCAAATGTTTCAACAGGGCGTTTATAAACTTCTCCTAGGCATTGTGTGTGTGTTGTCTTGTCGCAAGAATAACGAAACCCTCGAATGACGTAATCGATGAATAATCGGGACACACAGCACAATCTGTGATGTCCCCGACCATGCTTCTATATGAATTAGAGTGACTAGAAATCAGTCAAAAATGATAAACAACCCTATATTAAACGCTATTTATTTCCAACTTACAATTGTGTGTATACAAACAATACCAACGTGATCAGTGTGAAAAGTGAGTTGATAGTAAGTGGAACCAAAAAAAAAGCTCGTAAACATGTTTGCATATGTCTATAAATATAAATGGAAGTGGTAGCGAGAGTCGACTACTCATATCGATTTCGTTGCGGTAAGGGAAATGTGTGCGTGAGTATCCATACACGAGTGTATCAGTAAATGTTTCACTGTGTGGAGAAGATAAGAATTCGTGAGTCGAGTCGAAATAGAAATGATCCGAAAAAAATAGGACACGAAAATATCCGCAATTTTTTTTTAGTATAAATACGTGTCTATAACGGGTAGGAGGATCAATTCAAGGCGAAGAGAATGGAAAACAGGACAATAGTGGTAGTGGTAGTTACATGGATTTATATATGGCGAATAGGAATTGAGTGTTACACGAAAAGAGTAAAGCAACCGGTTCTTTCATCGATTCTACGATTTATCGTTGGGCTTAACGCTCGCACACAATTTCGCTCCGAAATTTATCGTCAAACTATTCGTGCAATAAAATAGCTAAGTTAACAATTTTTTTTTCTTTCCTCTTTCCCTTCTCTTTCAGAATAGAATGTAGTGAAGAGTAGGGAAAAATAGCAGTTAGCAATAAAACAAATGTTTTTTGGTGGGACTTTAGTTGATACGACAGATTTGTATTATTTCGATGTGGAATATTCCAAAAAAACATCAATTTTTACACGCACATACAAGCTCTCCAGAGGAACCAGAATGGATACATAAACACAGGGGAACAGACACAAAGCATTGTTGGATATATGAAACTGAGCGGTGAGCAGGGTGTTGTGGTAGCGTTAGTACTGATGGCGTCACACAATATCCTCTGGGAATGCATCACGTGATGTAAATAATGTTGCAACTTTTATATGGCATACGTAAATCACTTTGTGGTCCAATTATAGGATTAATATTTATGTTACTGGGATGGATGTGGAACAGGTATTTGTGTGGAAGAACAATAACTCATGCAAAAATACGAATGAAAAAATTGAGAAAATATTTCCGAAGTTTTTTGCAATTGGGATGTTTTCATGTGTCTGTATTACATAGCTGGATGGGAATTTTCCGGTTAAATGACATTCACGATGTAACTTTTTGTAAAAATTTTCGCATGTAAACCAACATTTCAATTGATTTTACGGGTAACAATCCGAGCTCTTTTTTTCTGAACAATAAAATGTGAAATGAAGAAAATGTCGTGCGAAAGTAAACGTGCGCGATCGAAAGTGGTAGAGAAGCTGGAGGGAAATGAAATACGAACTTAATCTAATTTCACTGGACTTTCAATCCTAATGACATCACCACACTTTTCACATAATCACTCATTACAACAATCCAAACATTTATCTCTCAAACGTCGCGAGAAGCCATTCGATACCTTTTGTTGTGACTATGTTACTCTAGATGGAATTCAATATGACCATGAACTTTACTCTGTACACAGTCTCGTCATCAGTTTTACTTTATACATTTCAAGTGAAAAACTGAAATAATTTCCGAACGAAAATCAATGTTGATGGTTGATGTAATTCACAAAAATAATTCTAAAACATCCCGAAATAAACTTCACATGAAACATTCAGTGAAAACATATAGAGTTAGCTGAACTTCAACTCCGCAAAGTTTGAAATTCACTTCGCATATGATAATCAACATTTTAATAATCGATTGATCAATTTCAAGTAGTTGAACTCCATTATATACAGCAATATCTGTAAACTACATGAAGTACCAGGATCCCAACGCACACCCATACATGTACATGCGAAAGTTTATTCACAACAGTGCACATGACCCCATATAATAACAACAATAGTCTGATGCACCTCAGGCTTCGTTTAGCCAGAGTATTAAATGAAACATTTTCTCAGCATTAATATTCGAAATCAGTTTGTCGTACCATCAAAATTATTAACTACGTCATATCATTCACTCAGTAAACCAAAGTGACAAAATATGTAAGTGTATATGTTTGATCATATGGAAGACGCCGTTGATGTTGAATGAAGATATACACGCTATGTTTGAAGGAGAGCATTGCGAGCATGGCCTGAACCACCGCAGCAGTATAACGGGATGTTGCAATGAGCGTGATGTCACTTCCGGGATTCAGAACGAGTAGGAAGCTATACAAGTTGGCTGAAATGGTAGTGGATTACGTAGGTGTGTATGGAGGAGATTTTGATTGTATGTTCATGTGAGTTCCGACCTCTATTTCTGTGTTTAAATTCGTCAATGATGAGGAGTTCACACGACAATACGCTCGACAGTCTATTGATAAACTTGGATGAGAATAGTGAAGAGTTTTTCTTGTTGTGTTAATTAGTATTACAGAGAATGAACAGAGAGGAACTTTGATAGCGAAAAGGAGAACATTTGTTGTAATTCATGTAAATCCGGTGATTTTTGTAGCCCACTTCATTACGATACAGACACAAGAGAATTGTGAAATGTAACGGTGAAATATATTGACAAATGTATCCCTAATAATCAACAATTTCATTGAAAATTTTGTTTGGAAATTAAATAATATTGAATGTATAATTAATTCATTATTGATAGTCAAATTATTGCAGTATTTGTATAAATTGGTAAAACATGCAATTAAAATACTGAAATTGAAATTGTGCTGATATGAAATCATTTCCATGTACTGGTTTGGTGTATATTTTATTCCACCAATAGACAGGAAGATTTCAATTTCATTTTTATTCTTTAGAAGTAAATCTGATTGATGAATCATTTAGAATAAATATTGAACTCTCACAGTGATTGAGTTACATTGAAGAAGTCAAATACAATCACTGCAAATCACTGCAGAGTCAAGTGTTGCCATTGAAACGTCAAAACGTTTTATTTCCTGTTTTTTCATTGTAGTCACTCTCTAATCCGTTATGAACGTTTCAAAAGTCACTTCAATGGCAGACATAAAAAATCGACTGTATTGACATTCTTGCTGAAACACTAAATTGTAAAACGAACGAAATACCAAAGCTAAATTGATTCTTACTTATGTGATCAGTTTTATTGAATCAACTGATATTGCCTGGTAGATGTCCAATTTATTTCCATGTTTAATTCGAAAAATTTAGTAGCCAATAACTTTTTGGCGCTGCGTGGTTTGTCGAATAGTACACTTCTGACCCATTATTACTGCACTAAAACTACATAATAACAAACTATATGAGCTCATATAATAGAAAAGTTCATTAAAACATTTTGCTCATGTCCTTGGTGCACAATCATCACCCATATAATTATGATGCTATTTATATAGAGCTAAATATCACTTTATGTTTGACCCAATTTATCGTTGTAAACGTGCCGGAATAAATATATGTACGCGGTGAAGAGAATTTTTCAACTCTCTTAACCGCGTAATACATATATATGTGTATGTGAGTGTATGTGAAGAATATAAGAGAGGTTGGATTAATTCTGGAATTTTCACGCGCAATGAGCGTGCAAGAGTGAGAAAAAAAAAATAAAGTACATATAAAGGCTCAGGCATGCGAAAATCGGATCACGGTCGGTTTTTCTGCCGACCGGAAATTATGAAATGGCATTTACTTCCTGAGTATTTCCTCGAGCACGATCTGCTCTTGCACAAACTCGAGATTCCATTTTATGAATAAACCTGATTCATCCAACTTCCTGAATATGAATAAAATTCATCATAACAATATCTATTGCTGATGTCAGATGAATTCGTGATAAACTCAACATATTTCTTCAAAGTTTCGTCACGAAAAATTTTTAATTCAATCTAACTTCTTATAATCAACCTTGACATAAGTTTGAGTGCGTGTGTATACAACTTGTACCATTGCAATGCATGAAATATTCCGTTTTACCAAACTGCGTTCGTGAATTTACGATATTACTTTCAATCCAATTGCTTCAGGAAAAAATAAAGGTAGAAAAAAACAAGCAAACAAAGTAGAAGGAAAAAAAGTAAATTGTCATGGATAAAATTGTTGGAATATTGAATATTTAATAACCCGATATTTGGGCTCGATAAAACTTTCAAAGTCCTTCCTTTGTTTGCGCTCAATTGAATAATCCCGAGCTATATAAATCGCCTTAAGGGCGGTTTGTAAACACCGTAAAGGAGAAACGAAGATAGGAGAATAGATATATATATATGTATAGGGCGAATCAACAAAGGACACAACCATGATAAGGGTCTTCAAAACCTCGAGAAAGTTCTTCAACTCGGGGCCCAAGTAGTACTTCGAGTATTTATTAACGATTATACCTATTTGAGCATCTATCCATAACTATTATATGTTTGAAGAATAACGGAATGAAAGTCAATTAATTCATGAAATGAATCGTCTTCCGGTGTGGCGCATCATTCGTCATGAATACCAGTGTCATGACTAAACCATTAAAATCTAATCAACATTCTTATTAACAATATGAATTAGTCATCACTCATGTGCACGATAACCTTGAACATCTGTTGTTTTCTCTTTTTTATTCATTATTCCATCCCGAGGAAAATTTGTCACAGTGTGCATTGACTATCTTACTGTTTTGTTTTTATGACGTATCATTGCTGTTAATAATTGTTGAACATAAAAAGGTGACTGATAATATGCAGAACTATCAGGTGGATGACGACAACATCCGCACGTTCCGTTTTTTCAATTCATCGTTATTCAAAGAACTCCTGTCTATAGACTGACCCACAGATGTTTCGAATTTTCATAAATGACATTTGACTTTCTACGAATTTAATTGATGATACGACATTTTAATGATAGGAACCCAAAACGTAGGGATTCTAAATTAGAACACCTGAGGAACCCAGTAGAAAACGTTGTTTCTTCAAGAACATGAGTAGTGATTACGATTAACTTTTCCGAGACACAATGATGTTCTATTCATCAGCATCGAATTTCATCCACGATTTTGTGATTTTAATATCTCTGCAGGAAACTGTTTACAGACTTCAGGCGCAATACTTTTCAATTCCTGTTTTGAATCAATATGAATAAATCAATGGAACCCAGTTCATATCCTGATCCATTCGTGCATGCATTTTGAATAAAATTCAATTTGTTCCTCTTTGCTTGATGTTTATCTCAATAATGGCTCAACCTACAACTTCCTTAACGACATAATCAATTTCGGACATGAATTAATTTCGGATGTAATCAATTTCTCGAAAAAAAGATTAAAAATTGTTATCTGATGTCATCAATAACAGCACATTCCTCACGAAGTGAAATGTGATATCATTCATTCGCATTATCGATGTAGTAAAAGTAAATTACCACACAAAGCACCACTTTCACCTATGCTGTGACATTATTTTGACTGTTGGAATTTTTTCGAACAAATCTTTGATGAGGATACGCAAACACGGACTTCAAGTCGAGACCAATACAACTCCTAATGATATTATTTATCAATCATGTTATCAGTCAACTTTGAACATTCAGATACTAGATAAATCGCAGTGCATTAGCACTCACTTCGTTTCGTTTCGAATTACTTAGCATCTACCCAAACATTCACGTATATCGTCTTCCATTGTGTTTGTGCATGAAATTTGCGCGGGAAACTTGACACACTCTTTGGATTAGATGAGCACGTGCGTGCGCATATTTTACGAAGCGTGTTTGTCCAAGTAGATCCTACTTTGTAGTCTTAACCAACATTTCATATGTGAGGCAGGATCACAATCACGAATAAATTCGTCTAAGACCGAAGGAACCAAGGAAAATGTTCCACCACTACTCCTTTCCAGAGCTATTCCTCGTATCATTTGTCATCGAGATATCTATTGATACATTCAAAAAGAAAAATTCACATTTGCAACCATCATTATCATAATTATTGTTGAACTACCACCAAAAACATTTATTCTATTTCTTCTGGACATTTGAATGCAATAGAGGAGGAATTCACGTCAGAAAAACGAATGATTCCCGCCTTAGAGCTGATACGTGTTATCAGATGAAAAAATATGAAAACATATTCTGCTCAATACATGAGTTCATCCGTGAAGAAAAATTCTCCTTGTGATTGAATTAGTGTGCATCATATTGAGTACCACTATACTTCCGATCCAATTTGACGGTTGGATTGGAATCCCCATGGGTATTTTTCATGGAAAATTTAACCACAAAATATTTCTGATACAATTCTTAATCGCATCATAATTGCTCATAAAAACAAAGTCTGCTCACAATGCAAAGTTCCAAACATTCCCGAGTATTAAAGAATATGGCAATCATCCACTCGCAAGTAGTATATCATATGAATAATCATCATGTGATTCACCAGCTGACATCTACTTAGCATAACATTTTTATATCGTCCCAGAACACCATCATGTCTCATTCACCTTTACATGAATGATAAACTTCCGTCCACAATTCAAAATATAAATTTCCCCGTCAAATGCGTACAATTTTCCTTTATTATCCTATCTCAGATATGAAAAAGGATGAAATAAGGATTCTTGGATCGAGAAAAAAATAATATTTATTTATTCGTGGGATAAAGTGAACGATATATTGTGTGAAATGAGGCCAATGAGGGAAAATATCGTGTGTGCGTGCGATGCTTACGGAAGAGTGAAATAAAAGAAAGAATAAAACGCAAAAGGGCGATAAATACGTGTATGTATGTGTGAATATGTGAATGTGTGAATGTGTGAGTATGTGTTCGTATGGGTTAGTATGTGTATTATACCAGTGAATGGATAGACTCTCTATGTTTCTCTCTTCCGGGTATTTCCTAATGACTACCAGGAGAGTAGTAGGAGGGTTTTAGTATGAGGGGGTTGTGAAATGGGTGATGCGAGGGTGGTTGGCACGCTGACGGTCGATATGTCGACATACTAATGACCCGTACGGTAGTCGCGGCCAACAGACTGCTGGCTAGACGTGATGGCACCACGCGCCGTCGGCCAGTTTTCCCTCAATTATAAATTGAATTACTCGATGCTATTTCTATCTTTCGTTTTTCCTTTTATTTTTCTTCAGTATTTTCAGTGCAATATTTTCTTTGCGTTATTTTCTAATGCAATGAGTCGGTTGAGGAGAAGAAAAAGAGGTAAAGAGAGAAAGAAGTTTCATCATTCAGGCATTTTCGTATTCTGAATTATAAATGAGTACAGTTGAATGAAAAAGATTAATAAAAGTAGAATGTACGCTGAAAAGACGTAATTCTAAATGAAAATTTTGTGCTTATTTTCCTCTCTACTTACTTCCTCATGCTTTATTTTTAACATTCCATAGTTTTTAGTTCTTATTCACTTTTTTTTTAGCGCTTGGTTTTAACATTTCATCAACTTGGTTGATTGCGATGAACTCATATTTTGATGGAATCTGTGTAGAATGCCGCTTTTACTTCGTGCAACAGCTAGATTGAGTTATAATTTCTCTCCTTTTATTCAAGCAAACTAACTTGCGAATTTGCAGACACATCGATGCGAACTTATTTCCAACTAGAGGGTTAGGGAATATTTCAATATTTCATGACATTTCCAGAACTACATTGTTTCTTCAGACAACTCTTCATGTGAACTATCACGTCGGTATGGTATACCCAATTAAAATAAGAACAAGCGATCGCTCACGAACTGTAGACGAGTGGAGATGACAAAATATTTGCCGTGAAATTCCAGGTTATGCTGGTTGTTTCCTTGAACGTGAATTCATGAACAACACTCGTTGCTGGAGTCTTACACAAAGAACACCTCTTGAATCACTTGGGATACAGCATGACAAACGTCACTATAGCACTGATTTATCTCATTTCTTGGCAATCATTTTTGAAAATATTCGACCGATTAAATTGAACCTTCAGTTTCACACATCATCAATGAAATTCGAAATAAAATGACAGTCCTGTTTAATTGCAAAGACGATACTGCAGATCAAGATGGAACTCCGACAATTGTTTTTTTTCCGACAGAAATATATAGCAGCGAGTACTAAATCAAAGTTGAAACAGACGTCCCACCAACAGGACACCATGCTGGGAAGAGTCAACCCTAATCCAATGTGTCACAACCATCACAGAGGAAACCGTAACTATTTCATTCCACTTCATTCATATATAGTAAACAAAACGTGCCCCCAATTTCATATGAATCAAATAATATTCCCATGATTAAATCCCTGAACTTATCCTAACTCATTGCAAACAACCCCGTACCGTGTTATTTTTTGTCATGTGTCACTCCCTCTAATGTATTTACAGTCTAAATAACTTCAACAATACATTCACGTAATCATATTAAAATATGTTCCCTTTAAATGCTTCTAAATAATATGAGGTAGCTACCTAAACTCCATTAGAGTTTGTGCGACGTGGTGTGCGCGCGTGGCCACGAATTTACACAATGTTTACATGATTTAATGTCGTATATCCCCAACGGTTTAGTGAGAATGCTTCTTGAGAGGTGTTACTACTAATACATATTGGATGCGATGCGTGTATACTGTTAATGCACACACCGAGTGACTCTGCACAACCACTACCACCATCGCCATCACCACCACAACCATCATCATCGTCTTTAAATATACATACACATAACTGTGCGATATACCACGCATTTGCCCTCCCTCGGACCAGTTTTGTTTTCCCTCCAGTCTAGAGGGGGCTCGCGAGAGGCGTTCATATATACACGTTCTAGACAGGAAGTAGTGTCGTAACTACGAAGTTTATCCAACTCTCCCCAACTGATTTCACCCTCTCGCTCAACCTCTCTATAACCTATATCTACATCTACCGCTTGCACCCCTTGGCATTAGTACAGAGTTGCTGTCTCATCTTGCTTTCTCTCATCCACCATCAGTGTATATATTCATCGAGTCGGTCTGGCCCGCGTACCATCGTCTCTATGGTAACCCCTGCAGAGGAATAAACGAGAAATGTGTGTCTCCCGGTCCAACGCTACGGATATACACATCTATACGCGCACGTATTTGAGGAGGACATTGAAAGCGGAAGGAGGAAATAAAAAGCAACAAGAAGTTTTATTCTGTACAATGAGGTTAATGTGCTTCACAAGTCATTCTCTTTACACCCTACATTCTATTGCTTTCAACCCTTAACTTCTCTTTTGATCTTTCACGTCCATTTGTATGTGTGTGGGCAGATGTAATAAATGGTGAAGATTGCTTTTATATATGTACACGTAAATATAGATATGGGCCCAGGTACTATGAATCAGTCATAACACGTTCCACACATCATTATTTACGATGTGGGGATACAATTTTAACGGTTGGTAAATTCAATGATGGGAATACAACGATACTCACATGGGAATCGTCTTCAGTAAAAGTTTTCGGGTTTCGCTTACGCTGCAAAACGAGTACGTTCGTAGTGGAATAAATGATTATTTGATAGCAATGAGTGAAATTTGACCGAAATTGTAGGACTGGGTGAGAATAATGTTGCAGCTGTGCCAAATCCAATTCAATTAGTATTCATGACGTTGTTGTATTATTCGCGTATTTATATATGAGTGGCATATCAACTTTGAGATGAGGATGTGTGGATTATTGGGACAACACTCCATGCATTGTAATAATGTCTTGATAATTACAATCAATATCTTCTGAATATAAATTATTGTTGTGATGTCTGGCCTTAATCCAACATTTTCCATGAATATAAATGCTTCAATATGGCATGAATGTCATCGTGTTACATCTGTCATAACAAATATTCAGACTCACTACTGATATGCAATGAAGTAAACTGGCAATTTCTTCACGAGTAGTTTGTCCGATCAATACTTTACGTATGTACGAATATCCATACCAATTTCAATAGTACAAAATCACAACGATTTAATCTTATTCGATGTGGATGGTGCAATGTTAATGATTTGAAAATTCAATGTCGACGACGATGACACCACATCTACTCTAAATCCATTTCTATATATAGGTTCATTCCCTCTTAGCTGCATCGTAACGTGCACGTCCAACAGATGTACATACATTCAAATGTATATATATATATATATGTATGTGTATACATATATATAATTCAATTCGTTGAAGAAACGACCACTCGTTTGCGAAAGCAACGACTCGATCAAATCGGCTTTCAACCATCCAGTCGATGAAGTGGATCTTGTATGAGAGCATATCGTTGTCTTCATCGATTTCCTCTGTCTCTGTTGCTCTTCCATTCTCTTCTTCACTCCCTTAAGATGAACAGCACGCAGAGCCGGAAGAACGCGGCTGCTTTCGATCGAAACGAGGGACGGAAAAGTGGAGGAAAAAACGAAAACACGAAAAAAAAAATCGAGAGAGAAAAGGTTGAACGAAACCTTGAATTGCTGTATTCGGACCAATCGACCGACTAGTATGCCAAAGGACTCTTGAGTCGACGTCTATATGTTGAGAATGTCGTGAGAAAGAATGGACGAACAGGAACGGTAAATGAGAAAGAAAGATGGTGAAAGAAGTACAGAGCACATTGTACGGCAATTTTCTTGTTCCGCTCTCTGCTTCACTCTATGTCTTGACGATGACAACGACGTCGACGACGTCAATGACAAAAATCTTCATCGTCTGGGTAGTTGTGTTGGCCGTTGTACAAGCAAATAAAAATTCTCATACTCCATTGAATTGTTAACAAATTTCTGTTGAGTTTTCCATGGATGCCATCCAATTGTCCATATACTATTTGTTCACTCGTTTCATTCATGTTTATCTACATTTATTTGTAATTAGATTATAATGATGGAAGTGTCCAATGTAGTATGAAAATTTTCATCGGATTGTCAGTAAATGCAGATGTTTCTATTCGTAGCATCATACTCTACCAACGATCTTGCTAGAAGACTGTTGGTATCTTTACATACAATCAACCGATTTCCAACATCAGCAATTCGGTCTAGACGAAAATTTGAACATAAAGTCTATGATTTGTACTCAGATTCTCAACAACATAATATCATAGGGAATTGGAATCACTAGTATTCATCAGAATATTTTTCATATCAGGATTATCTATTCAACAAAAGTACTTGTGCAAACAAAAGGAAAAAGAATGGTGTTGGTCATTTCATGAAAGATAGTAAGATCGCAACTCCTCAACAGTAATCAACAATTTCGGCAACCATAACAGTTCACCATGTATCTCAAGTCGAATAATAGACACCATTCATCATCGTATAAATAACCGAATGAATAAAAGCAAAGAAGTGATCCAAAAGAACTGGGTCAAGAATTTCTAACAATTCGCGCTCTTTCACCTATTTTTATTGTGGAATCATCTCAATATACATCACGTTCTATTCTGAGATGAAATTTGAGGTCCATGCCTGATTACCATTTCAGTAAGTCTTTTGTTCAGCCAACGCAAATTCAATTAACCGCTTAAAAATAATTAAAAGATAAAGTGCGAAAACTCTCTGTCCAACATGAAATTGTACACTGTCCCCATAAAAATAACGATAGAATAATTACTATTCTTGAAAAGAAAGGATTTTGCCCTCCGCTCTTTCATTGTTTTCGTGTGATGACATGTGGGAGCTTTCATCCCATTGCCTTACGTAGACGGTTGCACACGCGATTTCCCCGTGTCCGAGAAGCGCCAGTATTGTGCTTGATGTTCGACCCTGTCACGTATTCTTATCGTTATAGATACAATAGCTAACCACATCAGGGGTTGCTTCAAGCTCATTCACTGTAATATATATATATATATATGAGGCCTTTTCTCCAACGCTGAACAGCTTGGTATTGCTATGTACGTGTACACTCCCGCTGCGTAATCGCAATGAAGAAGCCCCGCGTGTATGTACGTATCCGTGCATGGGAGCATTTGTGTCTTCGTATTCTGTTGCACGCCCTCGATCTCGTTTGGCCTTCTCTAACAATATAACAACGACCCACACGCGCTTCTCCTGTCCATTCTCCTTCTAATTTGCTAAGCCGGGCCACCGGAGACCGGACAGCTCCTGCGGCTGGACCGGTCTGAGCCTTCATTATTCTCCCATTGTACGAGCGCGGCCCGAGTGAGACCCCCTTGGGACGTAAATCATGACTGGGAAGCGGCAACCGACAATTCACCTATCTCGCTCTCTTTCTATCGCGCCCTCTATTTCATGTCATGTATGTTACGTATTATTTAGAGTTTTCAACAATTTATATACGTGATATGCATGTTTGAACTTGTTTGTTTTTCGAACGTATAATGAGTTCACGAATTTATGTAGATAAAATTAAAATGGATTTATTATATTTTCATTATATTTTCCTGTTGGAGGGTGACATTTTTCTTTTTCATTCGGTATTTTGCGACCTTATCTTGCATGATTGATCAGAACCTTCTTGGGCAGAATTGCTCAATTATCTTATCACTTCTCATTCATAATTTGTGCATGTCTGTATGAAAACTCGTGTTTATCGTCCATTTCAATTCTCCAATTCCGTGTTTATGTCAGGAAACTGTGAATGCACAAGGAGTGTTTCATTTTCAGTCAAAGTTCTAATCCAACGTTGTTGCTATTCCTAGAATACAGTTTGAAAAGATTATACGGCAAAAAGTGAGTCAATAACTCATAATCGTAAGATTCTTAGATTACCATGTCATTTTTTAGGGCTAATAACTACCACAACGTTTCAATATTTAATTTCATTAATAATACATTCACTCGCATCATCCGAATATAACAAAAACCCCAAATCGCTAGATTATTCTCTCACAACAATGATAATTTCGCGAACAAACGTAACTTTCTATCTCTAGTTATAGTCCATAAATGATTATCTCGGTGATATAAATAATGAACGTACATTGATTTATTCTTTTTTCTGTCTGCATTTCGTTGATTTAGTGACAAAAGTGATTGATTGAACTCGGTATCGACGATCAAAATATGTACGAAAGGCGGTTGAAGTGAATGAAACGAGGGTAAGAGGAAAAGGCAAGAGCAAAATGCATCTGTATAAAGAGCACATCAGAGAGAACCCAATGCTGATGTTGCACACATTCATCCATTCGCACCCACACGTATAGGCGCAAACAGGGATGCACACACACACATATTTATCATATATATACTTTTGAGTATGTATAAAGGAGGGGTAGTGAGAATTCACCAGATGGGGAAAGAGCATGAGCCGGAAACTTGGTTTGAGTCCCATAATCAGACACGATGATAAATCTGGTACATTCGATATCAATTCGAAACGAACGAATCAATTTTCCACCTCACTTCTATTTCCACGCTCTGAAGACCTTCACACGCTAAAAAGATATGGGTGTACTCACATATATTTATGCATAACACTGTAGAAAATTTTTTACGACTTTATAGAATCGATAAATCATTTTCTATTGAACAAAGAATAAATCTATGACAATATTTTCCACTATCGTCATTCATCTTTAAATATGATTTAACATGTGGTAGATGAGTGTGTGGTGTTGTGGTGGAATTTTTTAAAAATAACGTTACATAACGTTACGAGTAATTTGGTGAAAAACCTTTCATGAAGCAAAAATGAAGTTTCCATTTGAAATCAAAAATGAAATTTTGTCACTCAGATTGCTTGATAATGTCGACTGCTATCAGTATATTCGAGAGCACTATCCAGAATTCAATCTGTACATACCAATTTGAAGAGAATGTGAATGATCAATGGAGAGGTTTTAATATTTTACGAAAAATTGAGATTCAATTCCTGTCTCTGATGAAATATCACCTGAGATCGAAGTTTGCTCGGAAAACGGAATAATTTCAATATAGATTTGTATTTTTAGTCCGAAAATTGAAATAAAGCTGTGCTAGTAACCTTTTGTGTCACCTTCTTCTCTCGCGGGATATTTTCTTACATTCAACTCGACAAAGAAATGTGTCGAATCAGATTGACAGTCATATTATTTATAATTAATGGATGGAACTACTTTATAATAATATAAAACTTGCAATGTAGAGTATTGATAAAAGTATTGGATTGTTGCGTTTCGTTGAATCGCTTGAAATCCATGAACAAGTGTCATTGGCTCGATTTTCGCATGAGTATGATCCAAATTTCAATAAATCAGAAAAACATCGGGGCTTCATATTCTGACTTCACCATGAATATTGTTCAAGAGAATAATTCTGAAAAGTAATTGTTATATAAAGATCTGCGTCTTTGTTTCAAGTAGTGGAATTGGTGACAAATTAGGAAATAATGACGCGAATAATTCTCCAATTTTAAATCGACCCCATTGATCGAACCAGTGACAGGCACAGGTATATAAGCTCCCATCATTTTTTCGAAAAATTTTCATGACTATGAATGGAAAATTTGTCATAAAAGAAAATAGAACAATGATGAATGTTCTAAAATGATTTTTCTTATTTTCTTTTTTACAATTATTGTACAAACTCCTGGGGCTATTTGTGTGGCACAGTTTCTGAAACTGGAATTATTTTATACATGAAGACGTCGAGAGAAAGCAATGGCAACGAATATACAGAGCTATACACAATTAGTTGCTTCAACAATAAAACTGACAACCGTGTATGAATCATTGAGGGATATTCTGATAGAACCACACGAGACAGACTGAATGATCGATTGACATCTTGATTCATATTTCTTTTGTACACCAACTCATGAATTTGAAATACTTTTCAGAAAATTATTTTTTACTATATGTTATCCATCAATGCTCACTGGTTCGGAGTTAAATTCAGTAGAAAGAGTTCTGTGTTATGCAGGACTTGATTCCCAATGTCAATTTTAGTCGCAGGGTGAATTTTGTCATCAATACTGAAACTTGTTCGTAAAAATTGATGTCATAATGACCAATTGATCCACAGATGAGAAGCAAATCAAGTTGTATATCCTATTGAATGATGAAAAAATCTCATTTCAATTTAGTGAATGAGCAGATTACGAAAAATGTCTCGGTGACTTATTAAACAAAATGAATGTTCGGATCATCTTGATTTAAACGTCAATTATAATAACATCAAATCGAAATATTTCTCCTCTTGAAGACTGCTCACATCGAAAATCATATCAATGAATTTTCTCTCAACAAGTGTTGGATACAATTGAAGCAATCAGCTATAAGACACTTTTGAGCATAGCTAACCAAGTAAAGTCACGCATTTATTTTTACACAAATTATTTATTCAAAAGAAAATTTTAACTCGATTGATTCTAAATCAATTTGTCGCATATTTATCCATTAAGACAAACCAAATGGCATTCCAAATAGGAATACTGAAAGTGTGTTGAATAAACATCTATACATGTTAATTCGAAACATCTGATGTCGAACAACACGTCTGAAAAGTATGTTACACAACATGCACTTAGATCGGTATTGTCATTTTAGAGTTCTTGTAGAAATATTTATTTCTTTTCCCTTGAAACATGCGGCTTTAATTTATTCATTCCTTCTTCCTTGTCTCCTCCATTCAACACAAATACAATAATAATCATAAATAAAAAAATGAGAAAAAATATTGATGTTGTAGTAAGAAATAATACAAAACGAGTGTTGGCAAATGACTTACAAGAATGTAGTTGAGGCAACCGATTCATCGGACCGTTTACCAAGTCTATGTACATGCAGTTGATCGATTGTCTAGAGACTATTACAAATATTCAATGCGGTTGACGGTGGTATCGGCTTTGATGGGAAGCATGAGAGTGTAGAAGAATTCGAACAGTTCTCGTGTGTAAGTGTGTAGATGTGAAGCTTCTTATTTTTTGCACGTATTCAAAGTGCTAGTGAGTTTGATGGGTTGTTAAGAGGTACAAGTGCTGAATTTGGGGAAAGTGGAAAAAATAACTAAGTTTTCATGCAAGTGTAGGATACTGGAAAAAGGGAAAATGTATAAATGAAAATTTTTGAATAATGATTAACTAGGAAGTAAATAACTTTACACATTGAGGAAACGTTTCCCATTTTTGGAATATTTTATCGGTGAGTATGAGGAACGCCAACAGTCAATTGTCATCTCATCTCACATTTTAATATTTGAAGAGTCGTTGTGGGTCTTAATGAAATGCGAAAATTTTTGAGCATATTCATTTAACTGAATCATCTCTTGACATAGTGAAACTTGTAGTTGTTATAATAATCATGATAAGCACGTTTGGGATGGGAATTTCCAAAGTTGTTAAATTGGGAAAATTTGACAAATAGTCACAAATGATTAAAACTCAGGATTGAATGATTTTCCGATACACTCAACCATTTAACAGCAATTCAAGTTTTTCAATTGTAATGCAATGAACAATGGACACGGATTTTCCAGAGAATAATTGACGCATATGTCATTCATTTTCACAATCATGAAATTTTCGGATTGAATGAACGTTAAACGATGAGGATACTTCAATTTTATTGTTATCCAATGAATGAATTCTGCAATTTTGTGATTGAATATTTTTATAAAGCGAGCACGAATTGAAAATGGAGAGAGAATGTGAATTTTGAGAAAAGAAAAACTGGAATTTCAATCCCTCTCATTATTTTCATGCAGAAAGGGCAGAATACCGAACCTGTTCACTCTTTATCGTGCATTGTCCCCTTCGAACACTCTCAAACATTTGGGACTGTTATTTCCCTCAAACAAATCGTCATTATCGAATAAATATTGACTAAAGTGTGTTGTGTAATACGAGTTTTTGGTGGATATTCCAACTGGCAAAGAACTGTCATATTTTCTATCTGTTTTGCCGTCATGTAAAATCTAAATATTTGTTCATCTTTATTTGCATTAGAAATAAATATAAAAAAACTCACAGCATTCTGCTATGCTGTAAATTCCATTTTTATGAAATGCTATTTCATTACTTTCATTTGAAACCGAATTTATTTTCTGTTTTATTTTTGTATGTTCGTTTGATTATTTGTTCGTTCGTTTGCTGGATGTTCTTTCGGGATGTTTGCACTGTCTGTTGACTTTGAAGTTGACATAAAATGAAGTGTGGAAAGGGAATTGATAATGACTTTCGTTTTGAGGAAACTCGCGTTAAATTTCAAATTGTAATATATATATATGTCTACGCATGTTGCAGAGATACGAATGAGAGTTATGTCATAGAATCAACCTCTTTGATCTCTCAATTATTTGAAAGTTTTCATTATTGCCAATTTAAAACGTTCTGGTGCGACTCTTCTCTTCCAGTTCAGATCTTTTCCTCGACATTTCATTGAGACAAAAATATTTGCCAACGACAGCATGAAAAATCCATCAAATATTCAAATAAATTGAAAAGAATTCAGTCATATACCTCATCAAATATGCAAATGAATTCGACTGCTGATGCTGAAGTAATATCCAAATTTTTAACAATGTTTGCATTAGTTGGTGATCAAATTTTCCGCCATTTAAATTTTGTGCTCACACATTCTCACGATACTTCAGACAAAAATCTGTTGCAGTGATGCAGACCAATGTAGCTACCCGGGTTCATGTGATCTCGGAGTTGGACACACACAGTCAATCCTGATTAAAGGACAACAAACATACAGAACTGATAGTCGCATATGACTGACGCTCTCCACTCGAGTACAGAACACATCGACCCTCCACACTTTTGTTTATTATATATAACCAGCATTGTACATGAACATAAATACATGCACATACACGATACATAAATAGTCGCGTAGACTGCACAGTTGAGTTGGCGGGGCTGTATTGGAAGGGTGAGGGTAAAAGGGAACTGGACGTCGTGTGCACTTACTCGATCGACTCTCTGGAAAGTTTCAAAATGCGATTTATCGTGGGATTATGAACTCCAGTCGTACATCCTCCTCTTGTATATAACTCTGACGTTTGCACTTCGCTTTTGTACCTACTTCACTGGAAGTATAGCACATAGGCTCATACATGAGTGTATTCGTGCATATATATGTGTGTACGTGGACACATCATGTCTTCGTGAACGGAAGTGAAAAATGAAATATCAACTTTTCATTTTTTGCACGGTGGACTTTCAACGAGCGCTGAAGTATAATTTTTATCGTCCGACGAATTGATTCTGACGGTCTCGACGAGAGTAATTAAAGTAATAGTCGACTCTATATAACCAACGCTCGAGGAAATTTTCGACGTCCACTTTCGTTTCCGCTCGCTTCCCTGTTGGAAATAGATAAAACTCACATCTAACGTCTGGCAGACATCTAAATCGATCTAGATTCACATCTACTCGCGTCGCATTCTCTTATTGTCCATATATACACCATGCGTTCTTCCCCATATTCTCTGTATGTATACGGATGCATTTGTATGGTATTGGGGCGCACGCAGGTCGTAGAAATCACCCGGGCAAGGAAACTAACGGCTATCCACACGTACTCGTTAATTACCTGGCTTACCGCACAACTTTTCGACACCGCCATACGAAAAGAGCTTCTATATACATAGCTATATAAATTTATATGTATTCCTATAAAGATATATACATAAGAGGGGGATAAAAGTGTGAAAGAAGGGATGATAATGGATGCCGGTGTAATGGTTTTGCAGCGCACCATAGATTCATCAGTATTGTTTAGAGATTTTATCACTGTTCAACCGTACTAGTTGAAATTGAAACCGAGTGCTGATCGAAACTCTCCGACAGGTTACAACCCCTACCGTAACGTAATTTTTTTTCCCTGTTTTTTCATCATCCCTTTGTACATAAAGTCCATCTAGAATTCGGTACAAATAATAAAATAGCGGATTTTTTTTCAACGACATTTGAAATTCAATTTTATCATTACAGGAATGTGCAACACCAATTCGATATCATCCAATGTGGTTTGTTTGTAGAATTGAAATTTTCACTATCGAAAAATATTCCTCTGTTCAACATATCATAATACTATGGTAATGCTTTCTGTATTATTTTCAGTGGAAAAATCATTGAAACTCACTGGGATAATTAAGTGGATTATTTTCTGATGGGATTTCATAATAATTCCTCTACTCTATTTTCCAACAGTTACATCCTCGAAATTATTCCAAGTACGTAGTTGCACAGAAGGTTATTGGACTCGTAATTATATAGTGAACATGGAAATGAAGTTTCAGTGCAATTCTATCAACACAACTCCGTACTTAAAAACATGATATGGCTGTGAAACGTTTGGTATACAGAACGCCTAAAAATACACAAATCCATAAAAGGCATTACAATAATTTAAGTGCCCCTATGGATACAATTCATGTAACTGCTCGCATCATCATGTAAATCCGGACATATATATAAAGCTTGTATATATGAAGGGGGGCGTTATGTGAAGATATATATATATATATATGTATATACGTATTTGAACACACTAAATATCTCATGAGTTGGTACTAGTGGTGGTAGTGGCGCTACTGCTGCTGCTGCATGCACACCCGAGAGCATATCTCGTATCGAGGATGAATGGCTTCGCGGTGACTTACTGGGACATTTAAGTCCTCCCTGGACGCTTTCCGTATATGTATAAGGGGGTGAAGGGATTGGCGGGCAGGCGCCGTAGCCAGTAAGAGCCAACTAAAAGTTCGAAAATGCCCGAGATCGCTACAGTAATATCCCCGAGTAACGTGTGCGATAAGTCTTGCTGGGTTGGAAGAAATATACAAGCACGGATGTGTATAGCGTGTGGGGTGGAAGATTATATATATCACATTGTGGAAAATCGTTCGTAACCCAGTTCAAACAGTAGCCAACGGGCACATTCTTGTATATAACTGAGAGAATCGGAAATCGACGGAGCAGTTAACGAAGACCCTCTTCAATGGTCATATATAAGATTTCTATTTTATTTCTCAAGTCTAACGAATTTCATTTTTCATTTGTTCGTTTTGCACGTGAACTCTTGTTCATTGTGTGGTCAATAAAATCATCAATTGTTATTTAATTTTCCATTTGTTTTTACTTGTTATTATTTATGTTGAAAAATTTTTATGGATTTATTGGAAGATACATTCCGATGATAATGGATATTAAGCTTTTGATGATTGATTTTTATCTGTTTGATTCGTTTTAGTACGAAGCGCTGCAGTAAATCCGCGGTGAAATACGAAATCCCTCGGTAATTTTCGTTGGTTCACCAGCTGATCACATGTGGAATCAAATGGAAATGATTCAATTATTGTATTGCACCAGACCATGAGAATAGAGCACTGTGACACACCGTTTTCAATGACAATTTCATGTCAGCTTGATTGTGCAACGTTAATCACATTCGTTTATATGTTCACAATTTCAGGATTACGAATTTCTGAACACTCGCACATTGAGTTTACGTATGAAAAAGCTGATCGAATCACTCCAAGCATTGATGAACATTTCTTACCAACGCATTTTTTTCTCCAATAAATGAGAATGACATTCACATAAAAACTCAATCATGTGATTTCGGTTGAGCTTACAGAGGATATTGAAAACATCTTGAACACATCATGGATTCTGTTTCTTGAAAAAGTTTGGTCAACTTGATGAAATACTGATGAAACAAAAATATGATTTACTCTGGAGAAGAAATAAAAAAAAAAATTATTCTCATTATCGATCTAAGGAGTGTATGAGACTTTACAATTCAATAGATTTATCATTCATACCACTCTATATATAAATTCGATAATAATATAATTTGTAAAATTTGTTATGAATGTTACAAGTTGAGCGCGTTTGTACATACACATATACAAATACCTACATACAACGCCACGCCACACCATATTTATCTCAGCACAAATACAGTATCGACTGTAATAAACACCAAACTGATATCTCGATAAAGAGACTTACCACTTTACCACGAGCATGAGATAGGAAACAGTTCAGATAATCAATTCTCGTAATCTTCTTGTGATTCAATTTTTTTCTAACCTGAAACAAAAAACCAATTTTTCTCTATCAATATAATTCAATTTTCTCACCACATACAAATTTATTTTCATAGACATACATATTCGTTTCCAGAAATTTTATTTGGAGTAAAGAATAAAGTGAAATTGATGCCAAGGATATTAAGACGTGTGTGCAACAAATTGGCACCGTTCCTCCATTTACACTTGAACACCTTCCTCTCACTCTCTCGCGCGCTCTCCCACTCTCTTATTCGTGTTTACACTCTCACACATCCACTTCTACTCTTGCATCATGTCTCATATATTCTATTCCTTCGTCAGTGCGCACCGACAACGATAAATCCACGACTGATAACCGACGCCGGAGTCAGCGATAAAATCACAAAATGAATGACATGACGGTGATTGCCATATAGTTGTGATCATCACACACGTTCACTGATTCCACATTTGATATCTACGTGTTCGTACAGTACTGTATATCATATCAATTATGTGTCCAAACACGTATGAATAAAATTCGTTTATTTTTATATATACGAACAAACATTATACTTGAAAATTGTTATTTGGTAGATCGAGTTATTTTCACTGTGTCACATATTAATCACATAGTGCGTGAACGCGATTTACTATCTTCATTTTATTTATTAAAAATATAACATAACGAAGTATCCACAGTGTAGTGACCCATTTCACAGAAAGGGTCATATTGTAAAATTCATATCGACTAAATTAGGAATAGAATCGTACGAGAATCAGGATTGATAAAAATGAAGATGACATCAATAGTTATATTGGTGAACAGTCTATTTAAAACATGTCATATGAAACTTTGTCACAGGAGCAAATCGGGTTCAAATGCTGACACACTCGGCATGATTTCATGGTTATCAAAAATTCATGCTGCAACAACATCGATCATTGATCTCCCAACATTATTCTCTGATCCCGAATAATTTCGCTCGTGTTTTCTATTTAAGATGCATTATCTGGGACATTTGATTTATTTATTCCATTTGACGAATATACGATGTGAATTTTTAGATTTGGTGCACATGTTGGAAAAGTTCGTATTTTCTTCTGCTGATGATTGTATCAAGTTATCTCACTAATTAATACGATACATGATTGATATATCGACATTGTAAATTTTCATTATGAAATTCTTTCGCCGAGTTGAAGACAGAGTGTCACAGGGATTCGTTAGAATAAAATGCATTCGATATCGATATTGAGATTGATGGCCCGAAATAAATTTTTTTTATTGATGATCGACCCGATGTCTGTCCTCTTTTAATACAATTTGAATAATCAGAATTGACCACCCAGTTCCTACACCTCTATATAAAAAATGGACAAGATAGTGAATGGCACAAATAAAAGTTATTTCCTACTCTTCAATCTTTAAATTCTCGATACATTTCATTTCGTAGATATTTTTGTTTCAGTTCTTGTGAAGGCGACATTCCAAGTGACTGGGAAACGTCAAAAAAACTCCAATCCCCATCAAATGATCTAACGCTACTTCATTATTTTCGCATTTCATCATCAATAAAACACATGTGAACAAAACCAAGAATCGAACAGAAAATAGAAAAAGAAAATGCTGTCTCACTATTTTCTCTTTCATTCAACAAAACAACTTCGAATTTCCAGAGAGAGAAAATTACTAGCAACAAGAAGTGCTGACCGGTGGCAAATAAAAAAATAAACAAAGAAAGAAAAAACGATGAGAAAATAAAAATAACGAAAAATAAGAATGAGACGAAGCAGTTACGAAAGAGGAGAACGGCAACAAATGGACCGATAGGGCGATGGGTAGCACATATATACGGCGAGTTAAACCGGTTTCGACTAAGTGGAACGCGCGCCGCGTTATGTATGCGATGTCTGATGCTGCCCTGTGTACTGCTCAGCCGGCACAATATCCCAATAACGAGCGAGTGGCTCATATAGTTGCCGGTTATAGAAGATACAAGAGCTGTTGATGTCCAATGGGTCAACGAGCAAGATGGAATGGAAAAGGGAGAAAGTGGACGAGACAGGAAACAATTCGCAGAAACGAAATGAACCAACGTCATACATGTAAACATATTCCATTCCCACATGAGCACATCCATATATTTGATATCATTACATAGATCGTCATATATAACAAGGATATAACATGTACAGAGATGGCAAAGAGAATAAAGAGTAGAGAGATGGGAATAAACAAAATTTGCTCAGCAGTGAAATGTTTGTTCTGTATGATAATGACGTCACACGGGAGTCAACATCAAAAGACCCAACCTTCTGCTTCTGTTCTGCTGTTATATTACCGCAAAGTGATGGCATATGTGCACACGCATATGTATTATACCCATTGACACATACATTTATGAAATCATCAATTAGAAAATGAAAGTGGACGAAATAAATTGGGAAGGTCTAATTGCATTTTTTAATTATTCTGTGTATGTGAATCATTAAAAATGGGGATGAATGTGATATTTTATGTAACGTTTGAAACGTGTTGAGTGGCCACTCTTGCCGAAGGATAAAAATTCATGTTTATTGAAATTTTCATGAATAATTTCCTACATCATGCGATTGAAATTCATGTTATAATTGGATATTTGACAATCGATTTTTTGGATTCGTTATATCATACTACCACTAAATAGAATGATCAGAATAGCATAAACATGTAGAACATAATTCACAATTTTTATAGCATGTAAAAAATTGGCAGAGATGCATCGCTAGAAAATATTCTCTCCGAAACGAAAAAAAAACGAAGAAACAATCCACATGCGGTCATGCTTCTATTTTCTATCACACCGACTACCGATCTTTTTGTTTCCACTAACTTCCGGTTTTGTTGTCCGAGCATTAGCATTCGTGTGCGTGAGATATATGAGATACAAAAAGTCTGAAAGATCGACTAAAAAGAAGCCAGGGGAAGAAAGAGAGAGAGAGAGAGAGGAAGGGAGAGTTAGAGGCAGACAGAGTGAAAACACGAGTGAAACGTACGAGAGGAGAAAGCCAGAAGAGTAATGGGCCACACCAGGGGAGAGAAGGTTTTTGCGCGAGTTTCGCGAAGATGAAGCCGTCGGGTAATTACCGGCCTCGTTAGCCGAGCGAGCGGCGAGTGAAACAGCGAATATTGCGAAGAAAAGACAGAGGGAAGGAAGCACGAGCGTGCACACATTGAGAGAACACCCACAGCACACGCCAGTGTCACTACGACTCGTATTTAATTAGTGTTATCGCCGTGCGTACATACCAGACGCTGAGCTTTATTAAAGACACCCTTTCTCTCCCCTCATCTATTGCCGTTATTCTCACTCCGTCTCCCTCTCGTTATTTTTATTATTGTTATTATATTGTTTCTTGTTTTATCACCATCAAGTTACGCGCGTTGCAATCCAAGTCAGTCGCGACTGCTCCACCACTGCCGTTACAACCCTTTTTTTTTCTCCTCTTTGTTTTCATTCTCTCAATTACACTTTGTGGTAGCCGTTTTTGAGCTGAAATTTCTTTTACGAGATAATCACTGTTATCCACACAACGAAAGGGTTGTAATGGCCCTCATATAAAAGTGGATACGTTCTCAAATACATCACACGACATGGTTCGCCAGTGTCGACTTTCATTCTAATTCTATATCAAGATTAAAACCTGCTTTGAATGAAAATAACAAAATGTAGTATCAAGTCTGGCAAACATAGATAGTGCCAACTTCGCCATGAATCATCAATCACAAATGTAAACTAATTAATATTTCGACTTTATCAAATTCAACTTGAATAATATTCATATTCAAAACAGGTTTGAATAATACACCGACCGGACGTAATCGTCTTAAACGGAAAGAAATATATTCAAACATTATCATTCATCTCCAATGACAAACGTACACTCGCATAATAATATTCATCTACTTGCGCGTCTCGCAAGCCAAATCTCAAGATAAAAATAATAAAAAATTGATCGAAATAAAATGATACAATACACCATATGATTAAAAATAATTTAATCAATCGAAATACATTGCCATATTAAATACAAAACTTGTAACGTGACAACGAAACATCTGGCTAGAAGCCACATGCAACTTTGGCATAGAAATGCGCCCTAATATAATACGCAACGTACGCTTTCAAGATACACCCGAAGCACCGCCGTACAAACCCGCACTTACACGCCACGAGCATGCAGACATAAACACATATACGTCGTCAACTCACAGCAACATAAACATCGTGTGTACATACTCGCTGTTGAATTACGTTGGCTTGGTAGCATGGCGGATGCCATTACGGGACTCCAATAACATCGCTCACAATAAAGTGCGCGCGACGGCCGTAATACCGACGTAAGTATGAAGCGCGCGACATCCCTACACCAATTCACCATGACACAACCATATACGGTAGAGTATTATGTTATGTATACTCTTGCACAAAACACGCATGGACGTATCATGTGTGTCGTCATAGACGCGTGCGAGTATCGTTTGTATTGCCATATACATATGCACAGGGATTGGAGATATGTTTGTGTTGGATTGTATCTTCTCAAGCAAAACCTCCTGTGCATGTGTGGTACAAACGTTTATTTAACGCGTGTATATGCAACACAGGACTGCATTCTCATATGGTCGAGCTGGGGGTGGTTGCTCGAGGGGGGAGGAGCTGAATATGCATTCCAATTTGCAGGGCGTAGGTGCGTTCGGGTGTGAGTCTGAGTGTAGGAGTGGTACAGTGTTGGTGAAAGCCATTTTTCGCCTAACGTTCATTGCTTCTTCTTCATCTTCTGCTTTTTTCCTTCTCAATGGTTTTGGGCTTAGTGTGATGCAACAACTACCAACCTATACTACCATGTTAGTGTGTTGTTGTATAAAAGTATATTGCGATATGGGCATGAATATCGCATAATACGTTTTTCCAACGCTTCCCGCTATACAATCGACGTTAGTCTTCGTTATCGTTAGCGCCATGGCATAAGTCCCCTTTAGCCGACGTGCAAACTTCTACTTTGTGATCTTTGTGTTTAGCTGAGAGTTTTTTTCTGTTTTGTATTTATTTCTAAATATTTTTCTCCCTATTTTCTGGTTTTATGTTTATTCTATGCGAATGGTACAGGTCTTTTATGTTATACTTCTTTCACGATTGCGTCAATTCAGAAGATGTTCGTCTGCATTTAGTTTTACGTTCTTGTCATCGTATCCATGTGAGAGTATAGTACTGAATCAAATTGCGGACGGAATCAGTGTTATTTGTTGTTTATTTATCCTGAACAAAAATTTTCTTCTTGATACTTCTTGAAATATTTTGTTTGTGCCTAAAATTGTATGGGGGAATCGATGAACATTTTTCATATTCTTGGCTTGGTTAGTTTCTATAAATTCATGACTGGATGAGTTCACATCAGTTCTGACTATGGTTGAGAATTCTACTTTCAAAAAATAATTATTGACACCAGATATCATTCTGCCAGCTGTTCTAGAATCACCGAACCATCCAAATGCATCTTCATGATGGAAATATCGACATCAATTATAAATTAAAGTATGAAAAATGACTTTTGTGACACGAATTCATTCTGAGAGAATTAGATAAAAGTTTAGCATTAATTCAATGAACATACACTTTTCCAAACCAAATTTTTAACAACGTACATGCATTGTATCATACCATCACTCTTCTTTCTGTTATTGTCTGTAATGTCGTTCTGCTGAGACGAGCAAAATTCACCGTGCGCTGATTCATGGATATATGCATAAATGCACACGCGTGTAACAAAATTGTTGTCTCAGTGAATTTTTGTTTTCTCACTAACTTCTTTGGAGCAATTTATTGAAAAAATAATTCCAATTATTATCTAACGTGAATTTCAAACAGTAGAATCGAATTAAACCCACAAGAATGAATGGAACTACTTTCAATATTCGAAATAAAGCTAAATCTGATTTTTGTTCCAACTGTGACCATCACGGTTAACACATTCATAGTTGAATGGTTATTTCATGACAAAAGGCTCAGATGAATATCAACGCAATGAATGTTGTGATAATTTCAGCATTGAAAGAAATTGAATGATTGAAACATTTTCCCGGCGATTCGAATTGACATCTCAAGTCAAATACGTATTGAAGTTGAATTATTAATGCACTCTATCGAATAACACGGTTATTGCTGAAAGGAAATGTACACACGTGTTCATATATTCGTGTGTGTACATTTTCAAGTACATGCATGAGAACACGCGTCAAATTAATTCTCACACAAGCGATAAAATCATTGGAATACCGAAGGAAAGCGAATTGTGTGTGCATTTAACCCTCCATTGCCACCAACCGCTACTTGCATATATATACAAATGCATATCCATTTGTATTGTATCATTCCACGAACAAAAATACCCGACGAACTTCACTCAATTGCACTTTGTTCAAGAGCGCATTAGTTTTCTACACGGCTAATCGCAAACAATGCAATGCCATTGTTAAATTGTTGAATCCAATACTACAAACAGGCTGCATGACTGTACAGAAGTACGAAATGCGATGAATTCGGAATTTGATGATTCAACTGAGAATACCTGAGAGGGATGGAGTTGAATTTCCAAAGTGAATTTTAATATCTTCAATTTGTGCAAGATCAATCAGATGTGTTGGACTATCTATCTCATGATTAACATAATAACGAAAATATAAAATTAAATTTGCTCACGTCTTTAGCAAGAGAAGTAGTATATGCGCTTTGCAAAAAATCTCTCTGACAGGATCTCGATGAGCTAATAATTCATGTTAGTTTTCACTTCGAAGGACGGTGAGCCAGATCGTAATTTCACCTGAGAAGTCATTCGAGCGTTTGAAGCAAAAAATTCTCATTACTTTACGTTATCAAAGCAAAAATTATAAATTATAGTTTTGTGATATGTTTTTGATAATTATTATGCATTCATAAAAAATTTTGGTGTCTGAATCCTTGAACAGAATATTAATTATTGTCAATTACTTCGGAGGCAACCATCAGGAGGCGCCGCGAGCGCTTCAACAATTACACAAGCACTCAACTAAATTGAGATATGAGATTATGAAGGGGTGTGTTTAGCTGTTCTGGACGGCAATTTCAACCTTTCTTTATTTCATTAAGTTTGTTCCAACAAAATTTATGCTCGTTTATGCTTTTGGAGAACAGATGAAAGAATATCGGGATGGAATGTCACTATCAAGACAGAGACAATTAAGAAAATTTTATCGAAATGTACTGCCTCAGTTAATTTGCCGGTCATAAGAACATGCGGTGATTTTTTATCTTCTGAATGCAGACCCAATACAAATTTCAGCTTTTCATCTCAATTTTCAAAATGTATCACGCTCCACCAAGAATCCCAAAATAATCCAATTCGAAATATCAATTTCCATTCCAAAAAAAAAATCAAGCGTCCATTTCCTTTTCTTTTCCACCATCGTACAACGAATCCATCATATTCTTCTGAACGATAGTGTCCATCACTTTCCTAATCAATTTCAGTGAAACAACTATAATTATCAATCATTCCGATTATCAACTTCGCAGAAACTAAAATTCTACTCCCGCACCCATCGTCATAATAACTACTATACACCCCACTCATATAGAAAAAAATACACAACTTTTTGTGCAATTTCATTCTTCTAATTTTTACCCAGAAAAGATATAAAAAAATATATGCATGCACACACATTCATATTGCACCGCACAGGAGAGCTTGATATACCTGTAGGAAATTAAAAAAACTCCAAACATCGCGTGACCGTTTGAAATGCACGCTCTTATGACTCCTGTATACGTAGAATAGTACGCAATATCGTGGGGTAGCAGCGCAAACTCAGCCCTTCACCACCACACTTCCATTGTTATCTCCAAATATACATTCAGACATACATGGTACGACACACATGTACGTGCGTATGATATATAATTCCACCTGTGCGTATGGGGTCGACACACGTTGGTTCCTAAGAGAATAGTGTTGGCGAGAATATGCGGTTGGCATCCCTGCCTACACCCCCGTGAATATAAAATATATATATATGTGAACGACACAGGACGAGAGAAGAGGCAACGAGCCGAGTCTCAACGATCAATAACACGTGTGCACGCACCGACACGCACCAATACGTCGCCATGTTTCCTTCTAACTGCGATATATCTGCGAATCTGTGTGTGTGTGAGTGAATATATTTATATTTATCAACGTGCGGCGCACGCACTTTTGCTTTCATACCAAGCGTCACCCACACCTTTTCCTGCGCTCGCCCTTCCTGGCTTTATCCTTGCCAGTCCTTTTTACCCTCATTCGATTGCGTTTTCTGTCTTTTTCTTTTCGCTATTTCACTTTAACCACCCTACCGTAGGGATACACGTACGTGTATATAACGAGCACGCTAGCGTGCATGGGGACTCACGTGCCAAGGACTCGTCACAGCTGAGTCACACATAGAGTCCTTTATGACATTTTTCTTGGTATAAAAATGACGCTTTTTTTTTCATTTTTTATTGTCTTCTCTATTCAAACAGACGGACACGCTGAGGAAGATGAATGGGATGGTGATACAGATTTTGACTTTGATATAATTGCGAGAAGAAGATTGATACCAGTGACGGAATGATTTTCAGATTACATCGATACCTGCAATAAAATCATTAATTTTTTCGTCTCGAAAGTTTAATCATATTGTGGGACTGTTCAAACTTTGCTTGTCTTGGATCCGTCGCTGGGACGCAATTACACGTCATAGTCGACATTTTCTACAATAGATAAGTATTAATTCTTAATCCGTTTGTTTCACTCCGTCGTGGTTGAATTGTTTGTTTAGGATATTCAGAAAATTGGGAATAATAAAGAAATATATAGCAGTGACGAAAATTTGTACTTTAAAAACGAACAATAACCAAAAATTCCTCTCAAAAATGCGTTCAATAGAGCAAGGGTGCTGTGTTGGCATTTATTGACAACATTACGCAAATATTTGTTCATGAATTTCACATATTTCAGGGATAATTTAACAGCGGGGAAAAATGGCGGAAAAAACGGTGATATTCATATGTTTGGCAATTTGTTCCAATCCATCTTCATGTTTCCATTGAATTTCACTCCACATTATTTATTCCACATGAATAATGAATGAGACATTTTTTCTCTCAAATATTTCTACCAATAATTCCTGTCATTTGAATATTTGCTGTAAAGTGAACGGTTGGATGGATAAATGCAAAATTTCATGTAGAATCACGTTTGGGAATATTCTTCACTTTGAAAGATGAGCATTCAAGTTTGGACGCGAAAATTGCTCCTTTCTTTATTGTCGTTGGTTTATAACAAAGTTTTCTCCTTCCTCATTGCACCTCCATTACCCACTCTGGGAAGTTCAATTTTCTACATTCACCGATCAATCATATAGAATGGAAAAAATACAAATCTTCAAACAATAATTTGACGTTGTATTAACAAAATCCTTTCAATTAAAAATAATTTCATGTCACAAACAATCACATTTGTCAATAATTGATAATCTCCATACTTTTTCAATTAGAGTGATGTGAATAATATCACACAGCTAATCCACTTCATCCATCATTGAATCTCGTCTCCATTTGCTAATTCAAAAATGAAATTTCCTGATATTTTATTGTATACATGACAGATATATGAATAATTGATGAAAACAAAATTGACATGTGAAATGTATCAACAGGATAAATGAGGGAAAAAAAAAGAAACAAATAGTGAATAAATCAAATTGGCAGAGAATAAAAACGAAAATTGTGTAATTGTATAAATGGCACAATGGCAGACGCAGCCACCACATCCCTCTCTCGTTAGTGACTCCCACGGGCGAGCGAACGCTCGCTCGCACCACTGGTCCTCTCTTGTGGAAACAAGATTCTGATTAACGCCAGAATTTTATCGCCAGCCGCAAACCCAACCAAAGCCTATACCATCATTCCCTCGCGTGCGTATCACCATGCATATACATAATACTCTGGCTATCCCATTCCATCCTGTGTGGTTTTTCAACTAGCAAGTTCCGCGTAATTTTTGATACGCCGAGCAAAAAGAATGACATGAGTTGTATTTCATCGAGGAAAACACAAAGTTGGTGGAGGAATTTGCAAAAGAGATTGATCATACCACCAATTTTCCGATTCATTATCAAAATAGCAGAAATGGTGAAAAAAAAATAAATTGTTGAATTCGACCGAGTGTGTCAGTTGTGGTTAGCTGTGTGATATTTTATTTTCATCATTTTCTATTTCCATTTTTTATCCGTGTTTGTTTTTTCTCTCCATTGGATATATATTCATATACATAGACGACACGTCATAGTGGATATGATCTTCCGTGTTGTGTCACTCTGACATATAGTTTCAAGCATACACTCACAAAACCAGTCGTATAACCGACGAGACAGTGATTTTTGAATCGTTATTCATGCGGTGTCCCACCCTCCATCACCTATACATAAACATGTATATGAACCGAGTTTACAACTGTACTTCCGGTATGTTGTACGTATCCGTCAGACCATTTCACCCACGACCTGTACAATCATTTGACATTTGTTTATTTTTCTCCTTTTGTTTTTCATTCCAATCTGATTTTTATCAACTCGTATTCATTGAAAAGATTTGTGGAATTCCACTGCAACGAAGATTCATTCACGATAAGTTTGAATGAATGGAGTTGTCGCAGCCATTTCAATATCAATCAAAAAAAATTCACTGCAGAGTTTATTGCCCTATACTGATTTTTCATGGTAAATTAAAATGGTGTTTGCATGTGAAATTAACGTATCACAATAGTTCACTTGAAGTTGTATCAAACATGTCTAGTCGATTTTATTCTTTAGTAGAAAACAAAACGACAAAAGCGCCAAATCTTCAAGCTGCAATGCTGATACAAAATCTATTTCTGACCCAGTAAATTACACATTCGCATGTCCATACACTCATGAAACTAGAGGTTGAGTCTATCTTACAAACAAAATGCTCAATGTTTCTTTTCTTGGCTCTTTCGCTTTTATTCATCTATTCCGTTCATTGCTGTTGTTTTTCCTATGTTCACCACCCACCTACCGCGAGTTCAAAAGGGGTAGGTTAAATTTAACATCTCTCTGTACGAACTGGTGAAGAGGTCATACAGCTCTTTCAGATATTATGCTAATGCAACGAGTTATATGGATAACCCTGGTTCGCGAATACATAAACGCGCATTCATGTGTATTGGTATATCCTCCATTTTCTGTGGACCACGACGATTCACTGTATATATCCGAACTATCCGCATAAAATTTGCGCACCTGCCACACATTTTTCTCTTTCCCTTACTTATTTCTCCCCTTCCTTCTATTTCCTACAGAAATACATATAAACTGGACACACATCACCAGAAAGGTTGGGATGTAATTTGGGGGCGGCGGATACTATTCACGATAACAGGATCCACAGTCACGAACAGAGCGAAGATAGGAAACAATATATATCTGCGGAAAAGAGAAAGAAAACGAAATATATATTCGATGATGGTGCTCTTCCTCGTTGGAATCGAATGCACGCTCGAGAGCAAAGCCCCAGATTCGATCTCGCCTCATTCACATCAAACCTCCTTTTGCCTCAATAGTATACTGTCAATACACAATGTATATGAATGTAGGCAACTTTTTTCTGCAGCACGGTCAAGCTCCTTTGAATATATATAGGATGTATGAGACGCAAACGGTCGAGCTTTGATTCTGTATGTGAATTGCGATAGTAATTCGATATATATTGACACACCTACATCGTTGGAGTCCCCATGCCATCTATTCGTTCACTTGAATTTCTATCACGGAAGATAAAAGAAATCATTGTGGTTTGGAATTGTTTCGAAAATCTATCAATGTGATCGTATCGAAGGAGTTGTTTAGAATTGTCGGATGCTAAGTACTGTTGAGCATTATGACTAGGAATGAAAAAAGCTTTTTCATCATCTCTATGAGCATGTTGATACATCAACACATATACGATCAACGGATACAAAAAAAAACAATTTTGTTACAGAAATTGAGGAATTCATGTGAACACTTTCATGGTGGCAACTTGAATCAGAGACAGCTTTAGCAGATAAATTTTCACACTTTCTTCCATGCTCGGCTCAATTTTGGAGGAGGATCATCATGTCACAACACCTGATTATACCATTGAATATTCCAGTAAACCGTTGAGCTCTGCCAGCATCCAAACACCAAATCACAGATGAAATCCCGACAAATCCAAATTAATCGAATCAACGCATTTTACTGTTTTGCAATACCATTTCAATGGTGACCATAGTAACAATTCTCATAGCACCAATACAGAACAACGATACAAAGTGTATGTACTTGAAGTTTCGCAATTTACGAGTTAAAAATTGAAGCAAAAAGTACTTCATTGCCACATAAATTTATCTTTGCGTATATATATATACATACCCACACAACTTGTTTGCAGCCCTCTAATTGATGTATATAGATAGATATACATTTATTTCACAACTTCTAATGGCATAATGATATATATAAAGACGTGAAACCATACAGCCATTGGTAAGCTATATGAGAATCGTAAAATTGTTTTGTGACAATTGCTACACATTTTATGGATTTTTCTTTGCACACATACATTTATTCGTGTGATCGTCATTGTAAAAATATATACTGCGAGTATCCACCAAGTTGTATATATCCACATGCATACACACATGCACATACAAAAGATACTCTCTGGCATTTTGCAATATCTGCAATGACAAATACACGCTTCATTTCACAGAATTCTTCAATCGTTTCTATTTCGCACTCGCTCACGTATCAACTTGCGCTCTCTTTCTCCCTATCTCACTTCGTCCATATCGCATGCTCAACACGACGAGTGCTCGATAAAGTATCTGGTACTACGAAGTGCACACACGCCAGTAACGATTTGCTCGTCGACGTTGAAAACAAAATCGCAGTACAGACTACATATACATACTCACATCAAGTATATATCCGCATATACACTTTCATATACCTCTGTCATATCTTTTTCTATGTATGGGTATGTTTTATTGTTCAAACTTATCCCGATTCTACAAAATGAAAGACGAATTTTTTAAAAAGTAATAAATAAAAATGAAAGGAAATAAATGAAAAATTTATTGTGGCGAAATAAAGTGTTTCCCTCGAGCAAACTCATTCAGGATATTACTTACTAATTCTTTTTTTTTACCTTCACTAATGCGTTTCTGATGTCTTTTATTTCATATATATATTTTTTCTCTATTCTTTTGTCACGTCGCTTCTCTAGTGCTTATGGCTATTGTGTTCTTGTGTATATCTATGTGTGACTGTATGTGTGCGTGTGTGAGTGTTTGAACGCGAGCTTTTGTCTGAAATGTCGTCGGAAATAGAGTTGGCGGCCATTTAAGGATTTTGCTCCTTTGCCGTATCGGTATATACATAAACGTTTGTGTGTGTATATAAGGGGGTGTGTGTGCATTTGCGTGTGTTTGTGCGCTTCATCCTAAACCCCTTCGTCTTTTCCGCTTGCCCGCGTATTTCCTTTACCGCGCACATACTTGGCACGTTCGTGAATTTACGATTTTGGTTATTCCGGAAACTACCGCGCGCGCATCTCGAGGTTATACAATAAATTTTCTCACAAGGCATTGCTGCCCACATCTTCCTCGTCCCCACCCTTTAGTCGACCATCCTTTAAAATGTTGACCCCGATTTGACGGAGTAAGGGGCAAAGACATACATGAATTGTGTATAGTGCAGACAATGAATATAAAATGTTGCGTGGTTGATACAATAAAATGTTATTCATGGTATTTATGTCAGCATCAGTTAAAATTCTGTTTTTTGTTTTTAGAAAATGGCACATGTCGATATTTTAATCGATATGGAATGTATGGGCGTCCAAGCGAATTAGATGGAATCGTGTTAACGAAAATGATGGATGATATTGGTGATGAGTAGTGAGTGAGTGAAAAAGAAGAATTTAGCAACAGAAATTCATCGTTTCCAAAATAATAAAATTGGAGATAATTACGAGCGTATTGTTTGACCTTCACTAGTAAAGTATTTATCTATTTATAACACGGTAGTTCTGGAGAATGAGAATGATTCACCACATAAAATGTTATGAATAGCAATGCACGGATTATCGTCTGAATGAGTTATGTATATCCAGCTATCTCATGATAAACGATAAATAAATGGCAAACGCCGACGAGTTATTTAATGACATAGTTTTCGAACTGGAGAGAACTTTATTGTTACGCAGACGAATTCATGCAGAAGAAAAAAATGTGGATTTCTCATATCTTGCATTGTGTTCACTCTTTTGGTCAATAGGATTTTGCACGTCGGACTGGAAATAATTTTCATATCAGTGGTGTAATTCTTTTATTCTTCACGTAAAAGGAACCTGTGTGCAATTAAGAAAATCCATATGTCATATGGGTGTTCACCATACCTATATAGAGATGTTCCTTACACATAGACAGAACCAATTCTGAGGGAAGTGGGGGGAAAAATTCCATGCGAGCATATGAATTATTTTGGAACAAATTCAGCAACATTTCATACGCTAATGGAAAATTCAGATCATAATGACGGTCATTTTTCTTATATTCACACAGAAATTTCACCCACCATCAGCAAAGTAGAATATGAAATTTTCGGCGATGAAATTGTTTCATGAAGACAAGGACCGTCAATTCCAGAATCGCGCCATGTTCACTAATGATATTCTTGAAATAAAGTTCCACCCCTTTTTAGTTGGATGCCTCGCGTAACCCCCCCCCCACATTTTTTCAAGCTACTACGCGCACTTTATAAGAGCATCGAGAATACGAAAGTGAAGAATTAACCGCCAATCATTTTTTCATAACAGATATTTTTTATAATTTTTTTTATTTGCGCTATAGATGCTGACTGATGAAGGGTGAGGTTAAACCACCAACGAATCAGTGGTCAGAAAATGCGATATAACCACTAACGAGATATGGATTTATTGACCGTTCATTTTTTCAACAAAAAATAACATGGCCTCGGGGTATATTGGCGTTTAACGTACTTTCAGGTCATCCTCGAAGAGACATAAAGTAATTTCTTCTCTCTCTACACAAAGAAAAAACGTCGGGAATATACGTAATAGAAGGTTAGGAAAATTGACAATGCCGTCACATAAACTGAGTGCATTTGACTAGTGCAGTGAAATTTTCCATGTCTTCCAGTCATTTTCGATAAAAGTATTGAAGAAAATTCATAGAGAGACCACCGCCGAAATTCCCATGCCGGTGCAGTAGAAATATTTATGCTTCGAAAGAAAATTTCTCTACCGTTTCGTTGTCATTCCTCACACTGTCGTTCAAATTCATTGGCCTTTCATCACTGCTAATGGAAAAATTTGCGGTGCCAGTTATAAAAAAAATGTATACGTGTGTTCTAGATGAACTCTACATTACAAAATTTCACAACACTGTCCCAGTAATTAACAGACATCAAAAGACGTATACTTCAATTTCATATCGAGATGAAGTAGTTTTTCATGATGTCCCACCCACAAATTTGTTGAATTTAATTCATAACATAACTCCCACTCGATTTATTGCAGATGTCTTGCAAAAACGGATTCCGACAAAATTTTCGCACCAACGATACAAGCCCTCACACATAATTCTACTTTCCTTTCTAGTAAAATCATCAACTGTAAATTGATATCTCATGGTATAAAATCCTCGTTTCCAAGTCCGCACTTGAAGAAATTCAACCCCACAAATAACGAAAAAAAAACTATGCAAACTCTCTTTTTCATAATTAACTCTCGAAGTATACCAATATGACAGTGGACTGACTGTCCTTCAGCTTCTAAACTGCAACAGGAAGAGGAGGGTCGCAGTGGTACACATATATACATATATATCCCACCACCGGATTCACAGTTGGTGCTTTCGACACAAAGGTTCATAGACATATATATATATATATATA